>JANRGW010031878.1:16454-28661 GCA_024733675.1 Psilopsiagon aymara | reverse complement strand
CTGCAGCAGGCAGGTGAAAGGGTGGAAAGGACCATGGGAGGAGACCACAATTAGAAGCACTAGAGATTTATAAGTGATGCTCTAACAATAGCTTTCTTCTAAGAAGGAAGCTCTTCCTGCTGTAGTTAATCTGTTTAGTCTGAACATAAATTTAAACACTGGCGAAGGGCTGCACAAAGGACAAGCAACTCATTGGTGAACTAAAACCAACAGTTCTGAAACTCCTGCATTACCTATCCAGTAACATGCACCACGGCAGAGAGGGAACAATCACTCCCCAAAGCAGCTGTCAGAGGTAGCTCAGTGGAGCTGCTCCAGCCTTTACATAGGGTAGCAGATGACCTAGTACATCTTTTTCAACCATGTTTTCTATCTTCATAGTCTCTCCCCTCTCCAAGAGGTCAAGCAGATGAAAACACCAATTCAACTAATGCCAGATGGGAGACAAGTTAAGCCATATGAATCTTTGCTTATTATATAATTATCTTAATTTCTTGTAGAAACATGGAAATGCTTACAGTCACTGCCTGGATATTTTGTACATAAACATTTCTAGGCTGTTTATATTCTCAAGAAATTGAGCCCACATGGTTTTGACCAACTGCTCCATTACCATGTGGCACATTTATGAATAAAGAAACCCAAGGCTAAGTTGGAAACTATGCCAAGAGCTTGCAGACACCAATGTCCCTCAGGAGCCCAAAATAACATTTATGAAATGTGCTCATCAACTCACAGTTGTAGATTTACTGGACAGAAACTTAAGATTATTTGCACTCAGTGTTACACGCACCAAATTATTTTCTGGCAAACTCAAGGACATTTAATTTACCTTTAATGAGCCCAAACGCATCAGCAAAGACAACAGCACTTAAGTGTTCAAGCTCATTTCGCTACTGAATCACATCAGTATGGCAATGGACAGTTTCAGCACCAAACACACCAAGCCATGTGCCAGAACCTCCACAAGTCACCTATGTAAAATCTAGATTAGATTGTAAAATCTGTAAACTTCATGTGTACAGGTAACAGCAGCACTGAGGAACTGTTACAGATGCAGCTCCGCAAGTTAGTCTCTTACTATAAAGTCACTGGCAATTACAGATCCAGTGCATGGACACAGACTTCTGGATGAAGCCAGTTATATTGTAGGTGTCCCATTAGAAACCAGGAGCACATGCTAGAATTTGCCTAAGAATCGGCGTGAAAGATTCAGTTACAACCCTAACAATCTCCAGCAGCTTTGGTTACACTGTCAATTGTTCAAGTTTGGAAGTGCCTGTCTGACAATTCTCTTCCAAAAAGCCTAGCTCCCAAAACCTTCTTCCCACAAGAGACCTCCCTGTAGAGCCCAAAAGAAGGAAAGACCACCTTCACTCCAACCATTTCTTTCCCTCGACCCACTCTCCAGCTCTCTCGACAGCAGCCCCAAACTGCAGAACGCACACAAGGCTTCAGACCACCCAGGGTTTCTAGCAAGCAGCTGAACACATGCCTCTAAACAAGGGGCCGGACTTCTCCTCCCACAGTCATGAAGTCATTTCCACGGCCTAAAGAGAAGCTCTGCTAAATTAGAAATGTGGTGCATACATTGGGAGCATAAGAGTCCACTTACTGCTTCCACTTGATGACCTTCCAGCAGCAGCACTGGATTAAACAGGTTACCTGCTCTGTCCTCATCCCCATGCTCTGCCTGCACAACCATTTGGACCACCATGCAGCAAAGCAGAGCAGAGGACTGATCCAACTGAAACAACCCACCTCCTCACCTCTACCCTGGTTCACTTTACTACGTGTACTCCAAAATGCTTGCACTGGCACAAGGCAGGAGGTGCTGCCGAGCAGAAGCCTAAGCAGGTAGGTTACAAAGAGCCATCAGACACAGCAGCCTCTGAGGAGCTGTTAAGTGCTAGCTATAGCCTTACCTGAAGTGTAAGGGCAGCGTATACACCTCTATGCATGTCTGAGAAAGAGTCCTTCAGTGAGCAAGCTACTGGAGCTTGGCTGGAATAGGCAGAGGATGGGTAAAGGCTTGTGTCTAACACCCATAACTACCCATCACTCAGATGGGACAGTAAAAGATAGAGCACCCCGATGTTGGCTCCCCACAGCCAGGAAAAAGATACTACAATTGCTCTGCTGAGAAAGGCAATGTCCCTGTCCCCATTACAAACCCATGAGTTCACACAGCTGAAGCAGCAATGAAATCAGGGCACGTGTCAAGGTGAAATAACGACTGCATGCGTATCTGATGAGCTGGAAAGCTTACAGGATTGTCTTGAGATTAGACCCCATGTTAATGACACCCATTTTCAGAACAGCCCCTCCAGAGGCAGTTAAATCCAGCCCTGGCACAGCCTCCAGCTGAGCAGGCTCTCCCTGAAGAAACTCAAGACTGAGTGACCTCAAACGACCCTGCTATATTTGTAAAAACGTGTGTGAGGAAATGTCCTCCAACAGCCCTGCGACTTCCATGGTCTCAGGAAGGACAGAGCATGTCTTGTCAAGGTTCCAGCCTGAACAGGGATAAGAGTTATGCTGCCAGACAAGCTCCCTAAAAGACAAGGGAAGGTAATCACCCTCTCCAAAGTAAAAAATGAAGCTCCTTTGTTAAAAACAAAGACCTAGACTCACAATCTCAGAGCCAAATGCATCCAAAGAGAAGCCATGCCTCAAGCAGGTCCAACAGCACCTCAGAAGCTGCTCACAAAGTGACATTTCAAGCTGATACAAGGCTCCCCAGGGTCTCACTTCTTTGGTTTCAGGATGCATTGCAAAATTGGTAGATGGGCAGCAAACTCTGCAGCAGACAGAAGGCTGTGTTCCTCTGAAACTGCCTTCAGCAGCTGGCATGACATCTACAAAACCCAGTGGAGCACAAGTTAGAAAAAGTCACATATCATACGCAAAGGAAGCCTGACTGGGAATGACCTCACATCCTAATTGTGAAACTGCAGCCATACATAAATTAACAGGAGACCACACTGCTGTGTGAAAGAGCAGCCTTGTTCACCTCCCTGTGTGTTCCCAGTGCTGATCTAAGCCACCTGCTATATATTCCCCTGCATTAGGATGAAGCAGGTGGGCTGAGCATGGTAAACTGTTTCTCATTCCAGAAGCAGTAGTCTGTATTTACAGGTTCCTCTCATGGTACACCCTAGCAAGCAGCTGCAAGAAAGCAAATTGTACTGGCATAAAACCAAGTTTTCATGACAAGAGGTGTTTCATGACAAGCTAATGCCAAGCTATGATCACACAGCCTCTATGAGAGCACCCAACAGACCAACGTGTCTAAAGATGCCAGCACCAGCAGCTCCACACGAACGACGTGCCACAGCCTCCGCAGCTGATCCCCATGCTCCCACAGAGGATGAGCCTGGCTGGCCAGAGGAGCGTGTCACTAGCTTGCCACAACAGCAGGATCACGGCACAGGGTGGTGCAGCTAGGCCCTCGGTAGAGAACTCCCCCATGTCACCCACCACAGCAGGAGCCAAAGCACGCAAGGGATCACTCACTCACAGAGGGCGTGGCAGATGCGATACTTGTGGACACGTGCCTTGTTCTCAGAAGCTAAGGTATATCTGCATTAACCTCATTCCCCAGGCAGAGATTGTCCTCTAAGCAGAAAGGGGATACAGACTTATATAGACTATATATAGAGAAGGCTTCCTAAGAATCTCTCAATGGGGGTCATTCTCTGTTTCTGTACCTAGATCCAGCCTAGTGCCTGCTGGGAAACACATACCAGACAAGTGTATGCGCAAACTGCAGCTCACTTTGGCCATTAATGAGAACCCTGCACTAGAAACCCCTGAAACACAGGGCAGAATTACATTATGAGATCCATGTTTCTCCCATGACTTCATCTGCAGCCCTCTACCTGCAAGGGTAAAGATCCCTTTAGAAATCTCCCCTCTGCACATGACATTTACTTACCAGCAGCAAGGAACACCTCCAAGCCCCCACACTGCAGTGCTTTTGTAGAAAAATAAAGAGCAGGGAAGGATTTTCGAACAGTCAAGTTTAACAGAGCAAAGGGATCTGATGGAAGGAGACACTGGCTTTCGGCAGAAGATTTTTAAGAGTAAATTACTTTGCTGAGCAGTGAAAACACATTTCACTGCACCCTGCACACAGACACACAACTTGGCTTTACAGCCCTACACCTCCAAACCTCCAGCTCTCCCCAGCCCCAGTAACACACACTTAAAAAAAATCCATCCTGAATCACCAGGTTTGTTCTTTTTTTCCCTTCTGGAACAAAAGAAACTACCTCCCCAAGGCCCAGGAGGTTGCACACATCTTTGAGCACTGAGGAAAAGGTGACCATCTCCCAGCAACAGCAAAGCAGGAAACACGTCAAGTTGATCAAAACCTCACAGCATCCAGGCACTGATTCCTGCCCAAATAGCACACACCATTCTTGGAGGTATTTCCCAACACACTCAAAATATCTGTAAGACACTTATCCCTCCAAACCAGCACAGATCCTATGCACACAGCACCCAACATCAAAGTTGATAGTTTTGCCTGCGTAGAGGAGAACAAATGCCATTTTCCTTGACAACTCTTCTGAAATAAGATCTGAGCCACCATGCAGATTTCAAACTCTTTTGAAATATAAACACACACTCCTATTTTCAGTGCAAAACTTCCCAAGAACAGCCACTCAGCAGTTCAGGAAGAAAGGACTTCCATAAAGCACGCAGCTGCCAGGACCTGCACCCAAACCATGGTCACTGTAAAGGTGCAGGAGCCGTCATGTACCGCCCCAGGCCAGGCAAGCAGTAGCACACTTCATAGCTTGCAGACCCCTGCTCTGGTTTATACACATGAGAGCCCTCACTTAAGTAAGCTGCACAGCCTGCAAGCTGCTCTGATGCTTATTTTTGCTGCACACTTTAAAAATCAGATTGCTTTCTCACTGGAGCAGGGCAGGTCCAATACAGGCATGCGAGCTCTTGATCAAAACACTTACTGCCCAGCAAGAAACTGCACTGGAAGCCAGACTGGCCTGCAGGCTCCCAGCTGCCACATGAGAAGGAATAAGCAGGCAATCTCAGAAGTAAGGCAGAGCTCACAGTAAGTGACATAGCCACACAAAGCGCTTCAGGAAAGGCTAAAGTGGGTCCACAGGAGGAAATTGGCTCTAGACACCAGCATGCAACAAGAGAGCCCATTGCACCCACTTTTCCAAACACAGGAGCTCATCTCCTCTTCCTCCCCAGACTCAGGTTCAGCAGGTTGGTCTGCAGACTCTCTACTACAGTTGCACTGACCCAAGGACAGGGTCTACATGTCCAGCAGTTATCAACCACCCTCAGACTTGAGAAATCCCTCCTCCAGGGCTACTGGCTGCAGCATGCCCATAATAGCTCTCTAGGCCATTCATTGTTTTAAACAAATGAGTGATTAGCAAGGATCTACTCTCTCCTTGTGAAGCTGGCTGCATGCCCTGCAAGCCTCCATATCACTGTACAGTACCATAATCCAATTTAACCTCACTATGAGAGGAGCTTCACGCTATCACATCCAATTAGACAGTTAAGCTTCTTACCACCTGCACATTAGGATCCATTTGGACTAAAACTCCCCCAGCCCTCTTTGGGAAGTGGCATTCTTCAACCAAGCAAGGACACACAGGAGGACTATAAAGGTTCATATTCGTATTGCTGGCTTATAGGGAGGTAGAAACACAAGAAAAATAAGATACAGTGACCAGTTCCTGTCCACTCGTAATTACATGCTCTCAGAGGCTCCCTGCTCCCCCTTTGTCCCACTGCTCCCAAACTTCCCAGGGAAATGGAGCAGTTCTGAAGGAGCACTACGGGTCCAGACAATTTGCACTCTTTATTAAGTCAACAGAAAGGCAAAAGCTACTGGAGGACCTGGCAATACCGAGTTCTCTGGCAGCCAGCCACCAATTCCATAGGAAATACCCTCCCTAGAAGGTCACCATAACGGTGGCAAAATTTCTCCCAAAAGAACTGGAAAAAGCTACCAAGATGTGACGCAAATGAAGGCAGTGAGTGGGGCCAGCTTCCTGCGCGAGGCCAAAGCACGAGCTGCTCCTGCAAAAAGAAAGATTAAGGGTTGCAAGAAACATAATGGCCTCTTCTCACAGCCGAGTTGTTGCTTTGCTTTTCTTGGCAGAGAAGAGGGATGTTTTGTTGCTGGTCGATTAATTATGCAAATCATTTCATAGCTAATTTGATATAGCCAGACACTTGCCACAGATATCATCTGCCTGCTATGAGATGATGAAAGGTGGAGTATCAACAGCTCCATTCAACAGAGCTTTTATTTCCTGGGTAAGCAGCTGCAGGGTCCCCTTCTGCCACACAGGGCTGCAAGAGCATGGGCCAGACCCGTCAGGGAGCACAAGGGGAAGGTTCCTTGGGCACCTTCACGTGATTGAAGGCAAGGAAAGAGACCCTTCAAAAGAGCAGCTCTTTCCTTCCACTCCTAATGCCCTTCTGCACTGGGCATGTGCAGAGTGCCCAGACGAAAACCATGCACAATCCCATCCAGAGACCTTCCACTAGACCTCTGAGATTTTAAGACTTTCAGAACTGCTCTTGACCTACACAAGCTTCACCTTACATCAGCTAAAAGATGATTCAAAATAGGTCTAACTAGAAGTTTCACTCCAACAAATCACTCAGCCTCTAAACAGAACATTATTTCCATTGAATACAAGAGTCCAAGTTATACACGGCAGTATCCTACGTGACAAACTTAGTAATCACTGTGATAGGGTCTGCATGTGGAGCACTAAGGGATCAACTGATCTTGCCTAAGTAATGTTATTTTGGTCTTGATCTCTTCTACAAAGACAAAGGAGGAGAAATAGGCTCTCTAAGAATCAAAGGATTGGTTTTAGCCACTGCAGTTTACCCCAAGTGTTTCATCTCCATTGCTCAGTTGCAGATGCTTTTCCTCATGCATGTCAAATATTCAATATTGGCTTAGTAATTGTTTCAAAGCCTATCCTGTGTGCTCATTTGTATTCAATTGCTTTCAGTGGCAAAATTTAGCCACTCCATGCTATTCAAAGTCAAAACAAAGCCTCCAAATAAGCACTTCTGAAACGTACCTAGTCATCTGAGTAATTAGACATTTGCCTAGTTCCAAATGTACCGAAAAGCCAGTCAGCTCCCAACAAATGTGCCAGCAGTTAACCAGAGTTATTCTCTCCTAACCATTAGAGTACAGATCAAGAGGTCAAGATACATTTAAATTGGCATCTCTCCCTTCTTGAATCAATCAGCATTTTTAATTATGTAGCATCACCTGATCATAATTACTACTCTAGCAAGTCATCCACCTTCCTCTGCCAATATAGCATGTAGATGCCATCACTCAAGCCAGGTCAGAATATGCTCTTGCTGGCCAAGAAAAGTGCCCATTCCCAGTGTAGGCACACATCCCCCATACCAAAAGACAAAGCCTCTCCCCTCTGAGCACATTCGCAGCAAACCCTCACAGAAAAGAGCCAGCAATGAACTTCACGCAGGTCACAACCCCCTCAGCATTCAGCTGGCCGACAGAACCAATAACATGTACGGGTGCAAACACGTAGAATGCTGCAATGACCCTGCCATCCTCATTGATGGTCCAGTGGTCTATTGTGGTCACAATCTCTGTGCCATTATCATTACACGCTCACAGACCCCTCTGCAAACCACTGCAACTCATTAACCTACAGGAAACTGACAGATCAGTAGAAAATGGGAGCTGGCACAGGGAGAGCAGCACATAGCCCAGGGCATGAGCAAACTGGCAGGGTCCACTCAGCTGATGTGAACCCACAGCCTCACTCCAATCAGTTTCCATCACCCTGGGGTATGTCCACACCAGACTGTTGTGAAAGGCATGGCATACTGCAAGGGCATCCCAGTACACCCAAAGCAGTAATGTCCCCACACCAGCAACCTCCTGTTCAAGTCCAGGGGATGCATACAGATTCCCTTCACGTCTCCTCACCTAGCACTCAAGCTACAGAGACAAGCAGACATCTGAAATGCTCAGGCAATGCCCAGTCAACAACCTTGGATCTCCAATACCATCTTTTCCTAGGTTTGTTCCACAGCCTTCCTTCAAATCCCAAAGGGACACCAGGTCACACCCACTCTATGTGCAGTTCAGGCTCAATACATTCAGCTTCACTTTAAAGTTCAAAGCTTAGCAGGAACTTTTTCAAGTACGTGACAATTAAGGCAGTAGCCTAAACCAAAACCTATTCTTGATGGAAGCACCAGCCCTCACCTTCTCTTGCTCCAGCAGAACCCCTTTCAACAGAACTCTTCCTCCAAAACTAGTCTTCCTCTGAGCAGCCTCCCATGGTGCTGTCTCCTCATGAGGCTCCTTCAAGATGGGATGGTGCTGCACCATGCCATTCACACCACACATTCATCAAGAGATTAGAAAGGTAAAAAAAAAAAAATCCACAAAACACTTCAGTGTGAGGAACTGAAGGGAAAAGCGTTGATTCTCCCCAGCCATGCAGCAAGATCACTCAGTTTTACAGGTGGCAGGGAGAACTTTACTTAATGTAGCCTTCCTCAAAGGAAAAGATTTCAATGTACAGAAGAAACAGCAGGAAAAGGTAGGCATCTCTCCCCTCTGGTATGTAGTGGTTACACACAAATAGTGAGAGAGTTTGAGTCACATTTCTGGGATGACTAAAAGAAAGTACTTGCATTTCAGCAGCACTATGGTCAAAACCCCTGCAGCTACATGCACTGAAGAAAGAAATCAGAAAATCCTTTCTGCAAATGGCAGAAGATTAAGGGAGACCAGCACAACCGCAAAACACCACCGGACCTTGTGTTGCACTCAAAACATACGACTGCAGGACAACACTGTAACTCTTCACTATTATTCTCCCTCAAGTTTAGACACAGCCTTTTACACAAGGGAACTTCACAGATGCGCCAAGGCAGCCTTCCAGATTTTACTGACACCCCACACAAGCTGAATGGGCTTTTAGTAAATCACCCACCGAAGAAGAGTGTGCTGAAGAGCTGTGCATTAAAGCTCTCCCTCCCACAGTCCAGTTCTTGGCCATCACCTGGGAAGAGTACACCTCACTCACATGACGACCTCCACCTCAACACTCACCTAATCTAGGGCAATGGAGGCACAGCCAGCTCCAGGCACTGTGTCCACCCAGCCCCTCCTGCTCCAGCTTCCTGTAGGAGAAACTGTTTAGAAATGGGGAAAGATTTATTGTAACAAAAATAAAAGGGAAGGAAGCAACACTCCCCAAGCATATGCCTCTCTTCCATGAATCCTCTGACTTTCTGACAAGCTTAGGCCTCTTCTCAACTAGGAGATGCCACGTCAACAAAAGCCCTCAGGGGAACTTGCAACTGGTTGAAATCTCTGAAGAGACCACAGCAACTCCACAGTACTTTACCACACACCAAGGCTCACTCTCTTCTACATCCTCCTCTCATGTCCCAACAGATGGCTGCCTCAACAAGCTCATTTGGAATATTGCTTTCCCCACAGAACAGTTTTCATCCCAGTCTCTCTCACTTTAATACAAATAAATGCTGTTGTGGTACAAGAAAAATCATTACAATATGAACTTTAAGTACAGAAGCAGTAGTATATCTTAAAGGCGCTCAAACTCCTGCCTTCTCTGACAGAGAGGTTTGTTGCAAAGACCCAATGTAGCATCACAAGACACGATGTTAAACCCTAACAGAAACAACAGAATTGAGCCTTCAAGCTCCGCACTCCCACTGCTGCTACAGAGTTCAGTTTGCCCAGCACAAGCAGCATGCAACACACACATCTTACTGTGCAAACAGACTAACACTGCTGCAGAAACTGCAACCTCAGCTGCTTCCCACTTCACTTTAGATTAACAAAAATCACTTGGCACCCACAGCCACAACTACAGACTTGCCATACACTGCACAGCGCATGCAGCCCTTGCACGCTTGCCCAGCCCACATGGGTTAGCTCACATACAGCAGAGCTATGGAAAGACCGCTCATTTAGACACCAGCAGATAAGGCAGCTGTTGTTCACTCTTTCTCCTGCCTGGGCTCTAGGAGAAAAGAAAACCCAGGAATGAGCAAAGACGATGGCAAGAACAGGACTGAAACCAGAGGGACCCACACTACACACAAATTACTTCATACAAAAGGTATGCTCCTAGAAGGTCCCATTTGCCCCATATGATGCTTAAGGCCCCAGGACATGTATTCCAAGCACTTTCAACCACCCCTGCTTCATAGCTTGCTTCAGTGACTTCAAAATTTTCCCCTCAAGCCCCAGTTCTGTCCCACCTGCCCAGATACCGACATGTCCTTGCATCACCCACATTCCTCTAGGCACCTTGACCTGTCAGAAATCTGCTGCAATTCCAATACACGGGACCCACGCTAAATGCCAAGTCCTGCACAAACGCACCCATCCTCTACTATAACAAGCCAGGGACAGGGCTCTCACACCATATTTTCTGGTCATCCACATATCTGCAAACTAACAAGCTATGTTGTGAGCTTCTTTTCAGATCTGCAAGTATCAGCATAAATGATAATGCAGAACTAGAAGTCCTTGGCAGGGACTGACATTTGTTTCTTTGGGGCTTTTTTATTTCAGTTTAACAGCCATTGTAATGATGTTGGATGAAACGGGAACCCAAACACCTCCCTGTAGTCAAGGGGTATGGTGGAGACAGTTTTCAAAACAGCACTACAACAGGGCCTCCATGTCCTTTGCACACCAGCAGAGTCAATGCAAATCACACTGGAATCTAGCACAAAAATCAAAAAGCACCATCTGCTCCTCCAGCTCCTCCCGTACAGGCAGCTCCTTCCATGGTAGAAGGACTTCTTAGAGAGGCACATTCCCCTTGGTGCTATTCTTCTTCCAAGACCTCCTGCTGCAGATAAAGCTAAACAAGACACAAGCTGAGAAAGTTGCTGCCTGACAGATACTCCAAGGCACTGTCAGCACAGATAAGCTGTTATACACCAAAATCATCTGCAACTGCCAGACTTGGGTTTTCTTCTACACCACACTATCTGTCTGCCCATGATGTCAAAGCACTATGACTGTGGGTAATGTTTAAGCTAAGACAGCTACCAGTCCCACGAGCAAGCTGTTAGCACTTCAAGACTGGGACACGGCCATCAAGTCCAACCTGCTATTTAGATGGAGCAGAAGACAGAGGGATTTGGGGCTGTTCATAAAGCTTGCAAAACATTACATTCCTGTGAGGTCAGCCCGATGACTCTGTTCCCTTTCTGCTTGCTTGCTGCATCCCCGTTAATAGAAAGTAGGGCTTGGAAGACTCAGCTTCAGCACGTTTAAATCCTAAAAAGCCAGACTCTGAGAGCACTAATTTTGTAGAAGCTAAAAGGATCCTTCCTATGTGGGCTAAAAAAAAAAAAAAAATCACACGCAAGGATCACATCCATGTGTTTATACACAGACACCAGAGGTGGGGAAAGATTTGAGACTGCGAGCGGGGGAAAAAACAGCAGAAGATAAATCTGATGCCTGCTCAGAGGCATTTACTAGGCAAGGGCCCCGTTAACAGGACACCCCACATGGGATGGTGAGGCACGGAGAGCACTAGCATGAGAAGGCGCCTGACACCCCAAACCTTGCCATCAACACATAGCCTGAGCTAGGTTTTCTGGAGGGCCACTCAAACGCTGTGAGAACGACTCTCCACAGACCTGACGGAGGGCAGCAGCCCTCCTCAGCCCCCCTTTTCAGAGTGAGGGGTCCTTGCACTTCTCACCCACCCCAAAACCCACCGAAGGTGCGCGGGGAGCCCTGCCCACTGCTGTGGTCAAGCTGAGGGGCGGGGAGACGCCCCAAAGCGGAGGAAAGAGACTCTAACCCAGAGAGAAGAGCGGCAAAGCTGAGCGGAAAGGGGAGATTGTGGGAGCAGCCCCCGGGGCCTCACGGCTGGACGTGCGGGCCTCCGACCTGCGACCCTCGGCGTGTCAGAGAGGCCCGAGCCCAGCCCCGGGGGCTGCCGGCTGAAGAGAAAGGTCCGCCCGCCGTTACCTGGGTACGCAGCTAGGACTGGAACCGTCAATCTCCCAGGTAGCGAAGAGGTTCATAGGCACGGGCCGCCCCAGGGCCCCGGTGCCGCCCGGGAAGCTGAGGCGGCTCCGCTCCGCCGCCGCCGCCATAGCTGCCGGCCTGGCGCGAGCCCACCGGGCCGCCGC
>JANRGW010031878.1:0-16031 GCA_024733675.1 Psilopsiagon aymara | reverse complement strand
GGCACCGCCCCGTCCCTCCCCCGCTGCCGCCCCCTGGTGGTGGGGCTGCGCTGCCGCCGGGCGGCCGGAAGTGGCGCCGGACGTGGCTGCGGCTGTTTCCGGGCAGCTCCGTGGCAGGGGCGGGCGGTGGCGCGGGGCCGCAGTGCGCCGCGGGGATGGTGCTGCTCACCATGATCGCCCGCGTGGCGGACGGGCTCCCGCTGGCTGCCTCCATGCAGGAGGACGAGCAGGTGGGGCCGCGGGGTGTGCGGCGGGGGTCTCGGCCTGGTGAGGGCCGAGCGTGGGGTGGTCCGTTCTTGTGGCTCTTGTACAGGCGTTCCCCGCCCGGTTGTCGCGGGTGGTGATTGTAGACGAGTTCCTGTGCCGTTGGGCAGTGCTTTCTCCTCGGGCTGAACCTGCCGTGCCCCCCCGCTGACGGCGGGTGGGGGTATTTTCCCGGCAGCAGTCGCTCCTAGCAGCCTGTTCTCCTTTTTCAGTCGGGTCGCGATCTGCAGCAATACCAGAGCCAAGCAAAGCAGCTCTTCCGCAAGCTGAACGAGCAGTCCCCCACGAGATGTACTCTGGAAGCAGGAGCCATGGCTTTCCAGTAAGTGTCTGTGGGTGTGATGGGGAATGGGCTTCTGCCACCACCGTGGAAATACGTGAAGGTACTTCTGGGTGGGGGCGAGGATCTGTTAGAAACTGGCCTGCCTGAGAGTGGGTGAGTTACTTGGCTACCTGCCCTGCTGGCTGAAGTGTAGTAACCACTTGAAGGGTAGAGCATATGAGTCGTTGTTTCTTTGCAGTGTTGTCTGGCACTTGCCTTCCACCCAGATTCATAGTCCCGCCTTTGCTGAAAGACAGTGTAGTTTCTGTTTCATTAAAGGTTTTCCTGCTTGTTTTCACCTTCTGAGGTAACTTCAGGGTGTCTTCTGTACCTCTTGTGTTTGACCTTTTCTAAAGAGAGGTGTCTGTAGTAAAAGCTTCCTGACAATACCACTGTGAGCTCCTCTTCATAAGGCCTTTCCTCTCTGTGTCTCCTGTGAGAGTTTACCTTTTCATGTGTCAGCTTCATGTGTTACAATTACATGGAGCATATCTGTGTTTTTTTTAATTATTGCCTTAATATCTGACGGACTTTTTTCTCATGTTGTAGGTTTAGTCTTACTGTTGCCAAATGTGTTGTGTGTGAAACGCAGGAGAGCAAGCTTCTGTTTGAGAAAGGAAATGCTTCCTCATGTAATATGCAGTTACCTAGCAGAATATTGCTTGAGAACTCAATAAAGCCCAAGATCTTGTCAAGAATCAGAATTCCCATATTAGCAGAAATAATTGTTAGAAGCCTCTGAAATCGGGTGACACGTGAGAGCAAGGTGGAGTTGTCCAGTTTTGTCAGCAAGATTTGCTGGCAGCAGGATCCCTCTCAATTCCCAACGCTGGTGACCAGGTGTGTGTTTACAGCTGTGTGAGTGGGACACAGCCTTGGAATGCAGGGCAAGGCTGGCTTTAGGTCTCTCTTTCTGTGTCATGGGCCCTTTAGCAAATCTCCTGCCCTGTCCCTGTCTTCTGAGATTTAATGACATGAAAAGAGAGGAAGGGGGGTTTTTTGAAGGGGTTATCTTTGCCAACAGCTACGAGGTTTTGAGAGTAACTTTTCTTGTGCCTCTGCTTATGTATGATAATTGTGACAATATTTTTTTTATTTGTTTGGTTGGGTTTTTTTGTCTTCTGGTTGCCTTTGATAGGAAGTTACAGTAGTCAAAGGATGACACTGATTAAAATAGTTTGGCCATCCCTATCTCCTGTTGGCTTTGGGTGTGGCCTCCAGAGTTAACTGATAAGTGCTGCTCTGCATCACCTTCTTTCTAGAAGTTAAAACTTTCTAGAATTTAAAAGCACTCCCATTTTAAGTGTTTCCATGGCACTGCATGGGTGTAGCGCTGACTGACAGTGAAGCCTTGCGAAAGGGTCTGGGCAGATCCTAGTAAATCCCTTCTTGCATTGCTTCCATATGAAAAGAGTGATGTCTGAGAAGGCTGCACTACCTGGCAGTGCCAAGGAAATCGAAGCTTCTTAATGGTGGCTGTAATGTCACCAGTTCTGGTGACAAGCTTATGTTTTGCCACCTGGTTAACCACAAAAGGTTACCTGGCTGGTAGGTGGGGAAAGGAGCATTTCTCCTTCTATGCTGAGTTAGTCCCTAGATGGGGTTCCACAGATAATTGACGGCTGCTGCTGCAAACCACTCAGCTGCTGCCTCCTTTAAGGTGGGACATTAAGGCAGGACCTATATGAAAAGAATACTTTCATATCAGAAAACACCCTGAAAGTGTGAGAACATTGCAGGAAGGGGAGGAAACGGGAGTTTGAAATTTAGTGTAAAAATAATGCTGACTGATGACCATGCTGTTCATTAACACAGCATGCCATCTTTTCTGCCAAATCAGAGCTCTGACTGCTGAAGGCAGCACAAAACAGGACAGAGTATTTTGCAGTGCAGAGTTACAAGTGTGGGTCAGGATATTGCTGAACTTGCTGAGATGGTGTTGAACGTTTTTAGCTTGGTCATTTGGAGGAGAGCCTATTCTTGCTGAAATGTGAAGCTTAAACTATGACCACTAAAATTACTGGGGTAATTTCTGTAAAATGTAATGTTTAGACTGGCTCCAAAAGCTGTGTCACACTTTCAGCTTCAGCATTCTCTCACTTCTGCACATGGCTGTGCAGGTGCAGAAACACTGATGGAGTCTGTGGTGCTGTCAGTCACTAGTTGACCTTTGGCTCATTAATGGCTGAAGTGGCTCTTACCTGTGACACCAAGGACAGCCCTTGGCCTTTGCCACTATTACTAGGATAAAGTTTTTCTCGCTGAAAATGTTCAAGATAATTGTAAGAAGCATACTGGGAGTACAGAAGTTAGCGATGGCAAGGGCAGCATACACTGCTGGGCAGTCAGCATGATAGGGTGCTGTGCTGAAGCTCAGAGACAGGCACAAAGAGTAAAAGTGCCCAGCTGTGCAAGAACTCTGCTCTGACATTGAACTGACATTGGCGGAATTGTCTGAGTCTGGGACAGGATGAGATCTGCTTGCTCTGTGTGGTGCTGACAGGTTGACTTTAAATCCAACACATTTTCAGGGGAAAAACAAGTGGGAAATACAGCTGCAGAGCTCCAGGCAGCACCAGCTGGGCTGAGCAGAGGTAATGCAGCTGTACCAAAAGAGCGCGGCAGGTTCCTTGGACTGCTCTGACCTTGGAAGTGGTACTCCAGCTCTGAGGCAATACTGTTGGGATTCCTATCTGACACGAGTTGTCTGTATTTCTTAAGATGGTTTTGGGTCTTGCTGTTCATGACAGTGGCTAAATCAAGCTCTGGGTAATGACTTGCAGCAACTCCAAGTAGTCAAGCAGGTCTTCAAGGGTAAGGGCAGAACAGAGGAATGATGTACTGTAAGGGTTAGTCTTACACACTGATGCAGTCCAAACTGAGGGAATGGAAGGATGTGCTTATGGGGACACACTTGTGGAATGCATCTAAGTAACTGAAGTTTCTTGCTTCTGGTAGAGGTGTTGAATGCTGTGTTATTTGAAAGCTGGCAGGATTTGCAGGAGCCATATAGAGGCAGGAGAAATGGATACTTCAGTCTCCAGAAACACCTTGAGGATGGCTAATTTGAAGGACTTGTACCTGTTTGGGTATTTTGAAAAACAGTGGGGAGGGGGAGGAAGTTGTTTTGGAAGCCTGGTATGGCTATTAAGAAAATTTTAAGCTACTTATTTAACTATGATGCCCTCAGGACTGCATCAATTCTTTAATACACTGTTAATCTTTATGCTAACTAGTCTGCTACATAATGGCATTAGGCAGAAAGTCAAAGGAAGGTAACATAAAAGCATTTAAATTCCACCATAAATAATACAGATACACATTCGGAAGTGTAGGCAGGGCTATCTACCGCCTCCACTCCCTTGGTTTTGGTGGAAATATCATTGCCTTTATTTTTCTGTTGATTAAATGAGGTGAAAAATGTAGTTGGAAATGTGTAGCAGCAGAGAGTTGTAACAAAGCTTAAACCATCTCAAAATTAGTTCTATCTTATCCCTTATTTCAGTATTCTTTTTAGAGGAATTCCTTGCCTGTGGTGGGGGAGGGTTGGAACTAGATTATCTTTAAGGTCCCTTCCAAACATAACTATTCTATGATTCTGCAATAGAAAGCCTCTGTTCTCAGTGCTGACGGAGGCAGTGGAGCTCACATTTAAACAAGATCAGCACCGAGCCTTTGTGAGCAAGTAAAAATTAGATGGGGATGGGAGTGGTGGGAGGAGGAGAAGAGGACCTCTGTGCATTCAGTTCTGCAGGATAAATGAAACAGCATTACACAGTAACATGCTTCCATGCATGTTCTGGGGCTCTTAACATTACAGCCAAAGAACAGCTAGCACAGACATACTTACCTATGGCAGACCTGTAGGGGAGGTCACCAGAATCCAGCTAACAGCAGTATTTTTCCCAAAATGCCTGTGGCATCATGCATGTGGATAGCAACAGCCGACCAACAGGCTGGTGTTGGAGGGAAGGGTACCTCCTTTCCCCCAAAATAGAAAGCAGGAGGTGGCAGTCACTGGGTGGCTTTTTAGCATATTGAGCCCAAATTCTTTTGTGTCCTGACCTCAGTGTAGAGCTTCCCATATGTGGGCCTCAGGTACTTGGCTGTGCTGCATTGTCTTAGAGCTGTGTTGGCCACCTTCCTGTCTGTTCTGCTGGCAAACTTTCTGGGGCTGCCGTCCTCCTGAGGGTGGATTCCTCCCTGTTTTACTCCAAAATTATAACTCTCATTGCTGGTATTTTCTTAACCTAATGATATTCACAGGCCAACTTTTGTTCAAGTGAAGAAAAAGTTCAGGGCTATTAGTATGGGCATGGGGTCTGAGGGTACAAGAGAATTTATTTCGGGTAAAGAAGAAATAAGCCAATACTTTGTAGGAAGGTTGACACCTGTACCCAGTTCTCATTGCCTCATACGAATAAAGGCATACAGGGTGGTGTTTGATAGGATAGGTTCAAAATTGATTAATTAATGTTCTGTCTGCTGTTCTTTTAGCTACATCATTGAGAAAGGAGTGTGTTACCTGGTCCTGTGTGAAGCTGCATTCCCCAAGAAACTGGCTTTTGCATATCTGGAAGACTTGCATTCAGAATTTGATGAGCAGCATGGCAAGAGGGTGCCAACGGTCTCCAGGCCCTATTCCTTCATTGAATTTGGTGAGGTCCCTCTCCCTGCGGAGAACTTTCTTGCTGGGGGGGAGCAGCAGCCACAGAATCCTCTCCAGCTTGGCCTACCGAATTGACAGTTAACCTCTTTCTGGCACTACAGAAATGGGTGTTTTAAGCAAGAGAATAGAGAAGAGATAAGGAAATCGTAAATGTCCTTTGATTTAGATATTCTGCTTTAAGTCTCTTGGCCTTGCTCCAGTGAATATTTTCATGCAGTCTACTAGCTGTCCCAGCAATGCTCCCACTCCTTCAGCAGCCAGCCTGCTCTGTGTTAAGTGAGATCCCCATCTTGTTCCAGACACCTACATCCAGAAAACCAAGAAGCTCTACATTGATAGCCGGGCGAGGAGGAACCTGGGCTCCATCAACACAGAGCTGCAGGATGTGCAGAGGATTATGGTGGCCAACATCGAGGAAGTCTTACAGCGAGGAGAAGCACTTTCAGGTACGGGGAATTCCTGGTATTTGGCATATGGCTCTTTATCCTCTTGATCAGCTGAATGGGTAGAGCATGCTGGAGGGAAAGGCTGGCTAATCCCTGAACCTCCCAAGAAAAGCAGTGAACTCAATGGGTGTCTCATTTGGATTGGTTGCATCCTGAGGCACCTGGCACGTTCTGATGCTTCTTTTGAGTAAGACAAGCATCTTGGTAGCTTGGGTGGCTCTATCCCAGCAGGACAAGGCTGGAGCACTGCACACAGGCACAGGCCATGCTGCCTTGTGAAACTGCTGCACTCCCAGAGAAACTGCTGCTGCTCCAGAGAATCTCGTACAGTTAGTATAATATTGGGGAACATATAGGTTGCTTTAATATTAACTTCTCTGCCCTTTCTCTTTAACAGCTCTTGATTCCAAGGCCAACAATCTGTCCAGTTTGTCCAAAAAGTACCGTCAGGACGCGAAGTATCTGAACATGCGTTCCACTTATGCCAAACTTGCAGCTGTAGCAGTGTTTTTTATCATGTTGATCGTGTATGTGAGATTCTGGTGGCTGTGAGCCAGTTGTAGTCATGGAAGAGGGAAAGCTGGTAGCCTGGCAGGTGTATGTGTGCAGGACACTGTTCATGGGGGATGTGCATTAGAATCTACACAGGACTACCACCTTAATGGGAGTGTCCTGAAATTGTTAGGTGACACTTGACTACTGCATCTCTTAGTGAAACCTAACAATAGGTGTAAAGGCTTGTTGACTACGGGCTTTTCCTCTGAGGCAGTTTGCACTAGGGCACTGGAGAATTTGGCCTCCCATGGTCCTGCCCTCCTCCTGGGGGCATGCTCTGGGAACTGTCAATCAGTTCAGTTTGGCATAATCACATTGTATGTCCTCCTGTTGAGTTAGCTCTAGTGGGAACTGTACTCTAATGAACATTCCTTGTATTGGCAATGTTTGCTTTTTTAGAATCTGGGTCTGCAGTTCTCTTTCTTTCTTTTATTTTCCTTTTTTTTTTTTTTTTCCCCAAAGGCAAGACTCCCCTGTTTGAAGGTAAATACTTCACTGTACATGTAATAGCTTTTACCTCTGTCAGAATAGCTATTGTGAGTTTTCTGTGTCTGATATCTTGGCTTGTTACACTTTAAATTGCTTTGGGAAGAAATGGATGTTAAATTATGCCTTAAAATACATTCTGTCTAGTATTAGGAGGGGCAATGGAAGACTTCTACATTGCAGATTCCTAGAAAATTAAACTACAGGTTTGCAAGTGTCCACTTTCCCTCCCCTGACAGCTGTGTATGAGTGTATGTTTTCTTATGAACAGGGTGTGTAATTCCATGTTGTTGGAGCAGACACAGTGCAAACTATGTCAGCACTCTGTGTTTTTCCGTTCTATCTGCAGATTCACTAATTATTTCCTTCCTTT
Source organism: Psilopsiagon aymara (assembly GCA_024733675.1). Classification (NCBI taxonomy): domain Eukaryota; kingdom Metazoa; phylum Chordata; class Aves; order Psittaciformes; family Psittacidae; genus Psilopsiagon; species Psilopsiagon aymara. The sequence goes on along the minus strand of JANRGW010031878.1, from coordinate 8,916 downwards.
TATAACTGTGCATCACTTCCAAAATGTGTCAAAACTGCCAGCATTTCATCTCTGGGATGCTTGTTTTCTTTCTCCCACTTTTCCTCACTGAAAGCAACAAAAAAAAACCAACCCTGAAACTCTGAATGTGGTGAAAAAATGGCAGTGTTTTCTTAAAGAACACTTTAACTTTACATGAAGGATTCAAAATGATAACTTCAAAACAGTGGAATCCTTTGGAAATGCCACCTTTTTTTCTGTGGTCACCCTCTCCCTACCTCACTTGGGAAGCTAAAATTGTAGGTGAAGAAAAACTCATTTCGGGGCAATAGTATAGAGCTGTTTCTTTCTTATGGGCCAATATGTATCTTTCCAGTAATGTGATTCTTTTTTGTTGTTGTTTTGGTTTTTTTTGTCCACCTGCACTAAGGATAACATTTTAACAGTCAGCTGTTGTTTTCACTTAAAAATTAAGAGAAAAAAAGAAACCCCACAGCTCAGGCAGTCTTCTGCACTCAAGTGTCTGCCACTTGGTGGGAGACAGGCAGTGTCACAGAAGAAAGTTTCAGGACTCCCCAGCACCTTTTGTAAGCACATAATCTTGTGTAGTTCTGGAAGTACGGACTGTGACCTGGAAATGTTTCCTGCCACTGTGTAGGAAACAGAGCTGTTGGCCTGTTTGGGAGCACGCCCCAGCGTGACACAGTGTTGGACTGGTACAGAAGCAGTTAGCACTTGTCCACCAATAAACGTAACGGATTTGATCTGCCATGTAGCCTAAATTAGGTATCTGCATGATGCCTCCAAGTGTTACTTTGTAGCTTGCTTTATTATTATTTTTAATCCTTTTAAGTGGTGTCCCTAAAAGGTGAATGTCCCCAGTGGTGTAGGTCTGTGTAACATAGGTGCTGGAAGGTAAGCAGACGCCAACCATACGTCGATTGTTGTGATTGAGGAGAGTGATGTTTCTGCAGTGAAGGGCAGCTCAGTGACCCGCTGCCTCCTGCAGCCCCAGTGTCAGCAGTGAAATAAATGCTTCTGAAAAATCCCTCTGCAGTGAGGAGTTTCCTATGTCTGGTTTCTGTCATCTCGGAGGATGCTTTCTTTCCTTCCAGGGACACAAGAGGGTAAAGGCCCACCTGGGATAAAGGTTTCCTTTTTGGAGGCAGAACTAGTTTGAAAAACATGTTCTTGCCCATTTTCTGGCAGAGAGACTATACTTGGGTTATAGCAGGTGTTCCTTTCCCTGCAGGTGTGTGTGCCTTGTTGCATGAGGGCAGGCAGCTGCCTCAGCGCTGGCAGACCCCTGTAAGTGCATGGGCAGATGTTTATGGGGACAGCTTTTTGGTAATGCTGTTCACATGGGGCACGTGAGAGGCAGAATAAAGTGAGAGTAGTGTATGTGTCCCCCATGGTGTGTGTCAGCATTAACAGGGCAGAGCTGCAAATGCCCCTTGCCTAAAGAGGAAGAAAGGCAAGGAAGACTTCTGCAGGCCAACATGGGCCTCCAGGGAGTGCTTTATAAGTAACTCCTTCACATTCAAAATAGAGAGCCCCTTGTCCTCCCTCTCGCGGGGCAGAGGTGCTGCTGGTGCTCTGCAAGCGAGATGCAGGCTGTGTTTTGTTTCGCTGCTTGCTGTTTGTGCCTCCTGTGCAGCCAGACCTGAGGTAGGTGTTCTGTCTGGCTGCTGAGGGCAGAGGGGAGGAGAAGCTGCTGCTGGTTTCTCCGTGTGTTCCATGGTGGGTGAGCGCCCGTGGCTCCCCGCGCTGGTGCAGAGCAGCGAGCGGCCCTGCTGGGTGTGGGTGCCCGTAGCTGCCGGCTGGCTGCTCGCTCGGGGGTCCTGGTGCTGTGCATTCGGTGCTGGCGGAGGCCCATAGCTGGCCCCGGAGCTGCTGCCTGCAGATGGCAGTGCCGGCCCGGTGCAGAGCAGTGCCCAGAGCGGGAGGGACCAAGGGGCTCCTCCCGAGGGCCTCGTTGCAAAGCCTCGGCTTCCCCGGAGACCCGCAGCCTCGCTGGGCCTGGGCTGCCTCCTCTTGAGCCCTGGACGTGCCTGCGAGGCCTTCTGGACTGTGCCACACGAGGCCGCGGTGCTTGGCCTCATCTCGTCATGCCACTGGGGTTCTGCGGCTGAGCTGGGTGGGGGTGGTTCTTCCAAGCGGGGCGTTCATTGCAGTCGCCCCCTGCCCAACACCTATCTAATTTTGTTCCTGAGCTGCTCCTCTGCCTCCAGAGGCTCTTTGCCTGCTGGGTTCCCCCCCTGTGCTTCTCCTCAGTTCCTCTGCCTGGTCTCCTCAACCTGCAGAGCCCAACGGGTTTGACCTAGCTTGGGCACATGCAGAGCAGTGGGGGGAGCAGGACCTGGCAGCAGTGCAAAGCCTTGACACCTCTGCAGCACCAGAGCCCCTGCACTGCGGGTTTAGGTGACAGAACTGGGCTCTCCCAGGCCCCATGGCATGCCCATTGCCACCTGGAAACCTTTGGCATGGGGTACAGGCAGAGAACAGCAAGGTGCAAAAGAAAAGCAGATGGTGCAAGGTGCCCCAGGGGCTGCTCTGTCACAAGAGGGATCATACAGAAGAGCTGTCGGTTTGGGCTGTGCTTGCTGCCGTGACACAGGTTATGTCCAGACACCCCTGGCTGCTACTGGGAATACTGCCTGCTGCAGGGAGCGTGTGTAGCTGTGCTGGAGGGACCTCAGGACTGTGCTGGGTGGCTCCACTGCTGGGCATGCTGGTGCTGCATGGCTGGGTTTTCTCTCAGCATCTGACAAGCACAGCAGCAAGAGCAGACAGGCAGAGCTGGTTCCCAGACGCTGCCAAACCTGCCATGGGTGCGGCAGGGCACTGTGGAGAGGACTAGCACAGCCGGGTACTCCAGCCACCATGCCCAATGTAAAACAGGTCTCCTCTGGCACAGACTGCAGCCATACTCTGCACCACCACCACTTCTGGGAGCAGCTGCTGGGGCACTGCAGGGTTTTGGTTTCTGTGTTTCCTTGGGCACCAGCTGCTTCCCCCACTTTGAACCAGCTCCTTGCGCTTCCAAGCCCCTCTTTTGGGCAGGTTTCAAGAAAAACCCACTTTCAGCATCTTTCCCTCTGGGCCCACAGGGCAGTTTGACTCCAAATGGTTTCTGGCAGCTGCTTTGACATGGGTGAATGTCCCAGCAGTGGAGAGGGCTGTGCCAGTATCCCTGCGGCAGGGCAAGTGCCTTCTGGGGCACCTAATGCCAGATAACTGCCTGGGCAGCAATGGCCAGGACAGCAGGGCTTGAAGTTCAGCCTTCAAGCATCTTAGTCCATGTCCTTCCTTTCTCAGTGGTCACTGTGGGATCATGGCAGCTTGTCCTTCTGGGGGGCTCTCAGTCACACTGGGACAGGGAGGAATGCCCCTCAGAGCCAAGCTGGGGAGCTCTGGAATTTACCTTTCTGCCCTCTCCTCGTGGTTTACTCTGCTCCATCGCTGCTGAGCTTTTGAAAGGAAGGCTGTCAATTTTCTGCTGCCCCAAAATGAAGGCTTTTCAGACGAGAGAGTGCTTGGCTTGGTGGCTGGCCATGGGCAGCCAACTGCCAGGACCAGCCCTCCCACATGGGAGCTGCCCCTTCCATGAATAGTGGCCATATCACCACACCAGCGCTTTGTTCTGTCAGAGTGCACCCCTGAATCCTGCTGTTCCCCTAGACCTGAGTGCTGCAGCTGGGCTGGTGCCCAGCCCCAAGCATTCAGCAAACCGCCAGGCCAGGACGTGGGGCACCGCTTGTTCCCTGGCAGCCTCCTTACTGTCCCTGTTGGCCTGAGCTTTTGGGGAATCTGGAATCTGGTTGCTCCTGAGCCCCTGCAGCCAGCACTCAGGAGAGGTGGGGTATGACCTCTCCACTGCAGATGCTCTGCCTGTGCTTCCTCTGACCAGCTCCCCACAGTTCTGCTGGTTCTGCTTCCCCTCAGGCAGCCATACCACCTCCCCTCCTTCCATATTCCTTGGCCTGCGCACTGTTTGGGGCCCCTGCAGGCACAGGGGTCCCTGGAGTCTGCCTGGGGCTGTACCTGCAGCACTGAGCCTCACAGCGTCTCGCATAGCTGCTCCCGGCTGGCTGCAGTCATGCCTGAGCTCGCAAACCTGCTGGGGGGGATAAAGCAGAAGTTGGGGAGTCCCTGCACCTCTGCCCACCCCGGCAGGCTGCCAGACCTCTGCCATGCGGCTTTCTCTGGCTGACAGCTGCATGGAGGAGCCCAGCGTCGTTTTGAATCATGGCTCAGAACCCCCCGTGCAGCTGAGCCCTGGCACTCTGCACAGAGACGATAAACCTGCCTCCTCTGCCACTACTTTTCCTTTTCTTTCCCCCAGCATCGCACCAGCATCACCCCGGCCCTGCGGGTGCTCCCCGGTACGCTCCGCTTCCCTGGCATGCTGCCTGTGCTCACTGAAAGTGGGACTCCCCGGCCCTGTCACAACGCAGCACCCAGAGTGGAAAGTGCACCCTCCCCATTGCCTGCGGCTACAGCCCCTGAAAATGGCAGCAAACACAGGATTTGCATAAAGGAACATAACTAAATGTGCTTGCTGGAGTCACGGTGACCCCAAGTTCCCCACACCAGGATCTGCGTGGGTCCCCAGGGGACTGGAGCCTGCAGGACCTGGTGTGTGTCTCCCCAGGACCTTTCCTGGACCTACTTGTCCCTCATGCACGGCCATGACTACAGCTATGGTGGCATTTTGACCCCAGCACCCACTTCAGGAGTGGAGGGGACCATCAAGGTGAAAGGGGACATGGGTGGCTTCTGACTCAGCATGGGATGGGAGCAGGCTGCACAGAGCAGCATGAGACTTCTGCCCAGTGCCGAAAGGGTTGTAACAGCACAGCCAGGGACTGAGGCTGCACTCTGGGTCCCATAGCAGTAGAAAGAAGCCTCTGTTTGGCTTTCCTGTGCCCCTACCTGCATAGGGATCACAGGTGATAGGGGCCATGCCTGGGTGGGCAGCCCACAGCAAGAGGTGCCCAGAGGGGTGCCTTGCATGGGCCATACATGAGCTAGGAGAGGAGTGGGGTGCTTGTCTGCTGCAAATCACCACTGTAGCTCTCCAATGGCTGCTGGTCAAGAGGGAGAGCTGCATGGTTTCATCTACACAGCTGGTCATGGCTACAGACCCAAAAAAGGCAACTGAAGGATGGACCCAAGCTGTGCCGAGCAGCTGCCCCTTCCTTGAGTTGTGGCCATACCACCATGCTAGCCATCACTAGAGCACTACTGCTGCCTGAAGGGTGACCTTAAATCAGTGAATTTTTGCTCCATTGCATGCCCAGAGCCAGGAGCATTTGGGAACTTCACGGCCACCCTGTACATGAGACCAACTTTGGTAAAAGCTACGCAGCTCTGTCTGCAATATGAATACTCAAGGGGCTGCTGAGAACTAGGGCAGTGGGAAGGCAGAGGGTATGAATTCCCCAGGCGATTAAGCAGGGCAACAGAGGCAGCTCAGGGCACCCAGCGCATTCCTGCAGGGTTTGATGCGGGAATGCCTTTTCACTTCTCTGCTTCTCTTTAAGAGGAGACTGTCAGGTAAGGTAATCGTGGTGTAAGCCAAGTCATGTGGATGCTAAGAGTTAGCAGATGAGCTACAGGACAAGCTATTTGTAGTGCAAACACAAGGCTGCCAGCCCTGAGGATTTTACTGGACGCCTCCCTCCCTCCTGTTTTTCTTAAGCCTCTTGGCTGCTGACATCCTGTGACTATGAAATACCCTCAGCTTCCATTTTAACGGCGTTCCAGCTCTCCTATTTGCAAAAGAAAAAGCTGGGGTATATGACTCAAGCGTTTCCTAAGGATGCCCAGACCATGGGCAGGTAAAAACGATGCAACATTTAACTGGGTGTGTAAAATGCCGGGATAAAAGGCAAGCGTTTGGGCGTGGGCTGAGCCTGAACCGGCAGCAATGTCACTGAATGGTTATTGCAAGGAAACACAATTTACTCTTAGAGAGACAATTCAAAGCTTGTGAAACCAGCGGCTCCTCCAAGGTGAGGGACAGAGAAGTGCCGCACCTCCCTCTGACCAGGTACAGACACCCAGAAAGCACCTCAGAGTGTTTAAATACAGTTTGCTTTCTGTCAGGAGAGCTGGGGAGAGTGCAGCGAGCCCCAGGGCACTTCTCTGTCTGGCAGCATCCTCCCGGTTGCAGATCAATGAGGCACGTAGGGTGTGGGGAGGTGCTGTCCCTCCCTGAACAGTGTGCAGGACACCCTCACGCCCTTTAACCACTGTCTGCAGAGATCAGTCACTCGGCATCACCCAGGGGGACTCCATTGAACGAGGGGACCTGGACCCTGACTTCGCTGGTGACAGCTCAAGGGGTGGTTTTGAAGCAGCAGGGCAGGAAACCTGAAGAGCACTGGGGCTGGAGAGCAGTCTGCACGTACTGTGATCAAAAAGAGTATGCTACTGCTCTGCCGAGCAGGCAACCGCGATCACTGCAGGGTGGGACTCCTACCATGAGACGGCTTGATCTCCCTGCCTTTGTCAGCCAAAGTGCCAGGATTTTGCTAATTGCTGGGGCTGTTGAACTAGCAATGCTGTGGATATGGAGTCTGTTCAGCTCTCCTAATCCCTCAACTGGCATCGCTTCCAGTGCCAGAGCGCACCCAGGCCTCTGCCAGACATCAGCACCCTGCCCACCTCCCCTCGCCACTCCAGGCAGCCAGGGCTCACTTCCTGCCCTGTGGCAAGACACTCTGTAGGTAAAGCAGGCAACGCATAGTGGAAACCAGATGGAAACTACGAAAAACCTTGCCAGAGCCCTCCAGTTCCAGCACTGGCTGCTGGCCATCTCTTGGTGGGAAACTGGGGGTGAGATTGCAAGGTGCAGGACTGCCAGGTGGCCTGCATGTGAACACCTTTGCTTGTTTCCATACAGTGGTGTTAGTGGGCCTGTAATGAGGTACATAAGATGAAGCAACAGTGAAACATATTTTTACCTCTGCAAACAGCTTATTTCTTAATGACAGATCCATAGGAATGATGGAGAACTAACCGAGGAGCTTTGGCATTGGGACGTGCCCCTGTCCCTTTTCCACTCTGCCCTGCATGTTCTCTCCTGGTGTAGGCAGCCTGCCTGGTCAGAACAAGCTGCCCTGGCCTTCCCAGCTGCAAAATCTGCTTTGCCAGCCCATCTCCAGCCTCAGCCAGCCTCTGGCATGTAGAGGGCCGGCTGGTGTCTGTTCTCACATCTTTTTTGTGACAGAGCCCCTGCGGGATGCTTTTCCTCATGAGCAGCTGAGTCCATGTGCGCCCACAAGAGCAGGATCAGAGTGCAGAGGTGGGAGCAATCAGCAGGTTCCCACAGGTGCCTGCAGCAACAAGGTGATACCTTCCCTCATTTGGGCTGTATTCCCCTGATGAGCTTCATGTGTCAGGTGGAGCTGGTTGGCCTCATGGCAGCTTCCAAGAGCTGCATTGAGACTTCAGAGATTGTCGCTATGCTGGGGGTCAGTAACTTGTGCTCAGTGAAAGCAAAACACAGACAGTGGAGAACCAGATGCTTCAAGGGCAGGGATAACAGGTAATGCTCAGCACTGAGGAGAGCTAGAAATGGCAGCTTTTGGTGAAACAACAGGATTCGTCCTGAATTAGCTTAATTTAGGAAAGCACCCCCAAGTTCTCCTTGTTCCAGTCACATTTCTACTTGTCCCTAACTCCCAGCTTGGCTTCATGATCATTTTAACTCAAGTTTTGGTCAACACTACCCATCATTTTCTATGTGGAAAGCTTCGGGCATGTTGGGGGTCTTGCCTCCGCTTCAGCAGGTGAGGAGCTGCAGGGAGGGAAGTGCGCCAAAAGCAGTGCCATTGGATGGCCATGTGGCCGTCAGGCATCAGTCTGCCCACAAGCGGCTGTAGGAGCGGCAATGGGAAGCTCCGGCAGCTGTGCAGGATGCCAAGGGATTTGTCAGTCAGATTGCATTGGCATACCAGTAAAAATCATGGTGGTAGGGCACTGACCACCCAGCTCCCTGCTTGCGAGGAGCTCTGGAATCTGGTGAACTACAGGGGGGAAACAGTGAGGTTTATTCATTGCCTCCTCCCTACCCCAATCCCAGCACAATCCTGCCTTCACGGGCCAGCCTGCCATGTCAGCACCGCGCACAAAGGGCTCTTAGTCCGTGGAGAGTTGAAGCCAGGGCAGAAGGATTTTTAACGCTTTAAATGACGGCTGAGTACAAGGAGGGATCTTGAGGCTGAATTCAGCTGCTGCCCTTCCGAGACCTCTTCCGTGGGAACCCGGGTGCGGTCCCGGGCCACGGCAGCCCTGGGCCGAGAGAGGTGGTAAGCTCCGCGCCGCTTCCCACGGGGCGGGACTCCCCCTGTCGGCGCTGGCGTGGGGCGCCCCGTCCCACCGGTACCTGCCCTCGGGCAGCGCCGGGGCCTGAGCACAAGGCGGGCAGCGCCCCGGCAGCCCCTCAGGCGCAACGCTCCGCTGTGCTCCCCGTGAGCACCCGCCGCCGCTATCGCCACCCCACAGACGCAAGACATAGTGCTCTCGCCCGCCACCCCGTCCGCACTCCCTCAACCCCCCAGCCGCAGCGCCCTCCACCCCTCGCCCTGGCGCCCTCCTGCCTCCGCCGCAGCCGCCTCCCGGTCCTGGCCCCGCCCCGCGCTCCCGCGGCGGGCGCCCCCTGGCGGCAGTAGGTTGGGGCGGGGCTCGGCTCGGCGGAGGAAGCGAGAGACGAGCGCCTGAGACGTGTCCCTCCGCGCGGGGCGGCTGTCTGCGCTATCGGTGGCTGGGAAGATCCTTCCGCGCCGTGCCAGTGGCGGCGTGAGCGGCCGTGGCCATGGCCCGTGGAGTGGGGCCGGCGCTCGCCGCTTTCCTCGGCCTGGTGCTGGCCGTGCTCAGCCGCGCCGAACCCGCGTCCGGTGAGTGACGGGTTGGCGGCGAGGGGCTGTG
>JANRGW010031877.1:6527-25814 GCA_024733675.1 Psilopsiagon aymara | reverse complement strand
AAAAAAATCCCTTTCCATTCTTCTTGCCATTACATAAGAGATCTGCAAATCACTTTCAGAAAACCCAGACTTGAGAAGCAGAACAAGAGGGACACCTTTAACATTTAAATTATAGCACCTTAAAAGAAGGGACTGAAAAGTATAAATGTAAGAGGTGTCCAACTAAGTATGGGTAGGAGTAATTATGTGTTTGTGTCTTTGAGACATACAGGTCCTAGAAACCTGAGCCAATTATGTTACTACATCAGAACAGCCACATTTGATAGCTATTCGCATTGATCCTCCTTTCTTTAGGAAAGGCTGCAGGTCTGTACCCTCCGGAAATGTAAGGGTTGCTTTTTTCAATTAGCATTTAAAAAACAAACCCAAAAGCCAAACCCATGCACACACACACAAAACCCCAACATAATACAACACAAAAAACCACCACCAAAATACCACAAATCCACCCAACAATAAAAACTGTAATATTTTGAAGAGACTTCTAAGACTTGGTATGGCTGAAGTACATGGAATATCTCAAGCTCCCACATACCCCCACAAAACCTTGAATTTCAAGTTTTCACACTGAAGGCACATTTTCAGCTACAAGGACAGTGCAGATGCAAGGCAAGGCACTCCATTCACAGGTGCTTTGACTAATCTATGTACCAAAACGTTATACATCCAAAATATTAACAGTTAACAGACACCTCCCCTCCTTATACCCCCCCAAAAACACCCTTCTAGTTGTTCTCTAACGGTAAACATGACTCCTATCCATTTTTCTCATAAGGTTCTGTATAAAAATATCTCCTTCCCCCTCACTGACGGACAAAACCTTAATAATAATTACTAGCTTCTATTTTAATCAAGATTTGAACATTAACACACAGGATATGCCTTTGAAGCAGAATGTTCAGCAGAGCTACCTAAACTAAGGGGGTTTTTTTTTTGGGGGGGGGGGGGTGAGTCATTAGGATGTTGTAAAGACTTTGCTAACAGCACTTAGTACAGAACAGTTAAATCAGCACATTTACTGCTACCTCTACCACAGTGTGGCTTGGTGGAAACAATGAAAACAAACTTACTTTGTGAATACTCCTCTCCCATTTGTGGGGGATACTCTTCATCCCAGTCAACAACATCATCATCTGTCAGCACAACAATGTGGCACTCCCTCTCACCACTTTGGGCACTGGCTACCATTAATGGGAGAATCATTTCTTCTAGGTAAAACTCAAATTGTTTGCGAGCACCATCATTTGACAATTCATGCATGAGAGCACCTGGAATGACATTTTAAGCATAGGCACATTTGAAAGCTTGGTAAAAACACTGAAGGCAGGACTAACAAAGCAGTTGTGTTTATTTAGCAGGATTCACTGCAGACTGCTGTAAAGACACTTAGACTATTAGTTTGTATAAGATCAGAACTTTATCCAAATGTTTACCAGAAGTTCAAACTAATAGAGCTGTCCCTACAGATACTAACAATGTTGGGCAGAGGAGTGACTTCGAGGAGACCTCTTTCATGTTTTACTACTAAACATTTGTCAACTGTGTAAGACTCCTTGAAGGCTTCCCCAACAAAACACAATTTAAGCCAGTTGCTGATAAAGTAGAGCATGCAACTTCTCATGAGTGGTAGCTTAAAAACAAAGCCTCTCAAAACCCTCACAGCATGAACTGCTAAATCCTTCTGCTCAGGACAAAGTACACAGAGTGCATGACTGCAGGTGGCACGCTGAGAGCCTGCAGCGCTGCGGTGATGGCCCAGGTGCCCCACATGGATCTCACAGCTGGAATGCCAGAGCATGGCCCTGAGCTCCGCGCTGCACAAACATGAGGATCATAGCAACCAGAGGCAGGCCAGGTCATTTAAACAATGGCCAGAGCTTTGGCTGTGCTCAGGGTAGGAACAAGCTGAAGAGACACCACACACTGGGAGCCATGGTGAACCCTACACCATCAGCAAAACTCTGCTGCTTTTGCTGGCACCAGAGCTTAACTTGCTTAAGCTGTGAGCTGAATAAATTATCCTGTAATCTGCAGAAAAGATACTACTTAATGTTTCTGTGTCTGTACTGAAAATGCATCAGCAGAGTTTAAGCATCCCTCAGAGCTGAACACAGCAGAAAAATACCTGAATATTAGATCCTGAAATATCACAAACATCATTTTTCAAAAGGAGTACGCCCACTGTCTCTAGGGCTTTATTGTATAAGAGAAAAAAAAGGATGGATTTTGCTCATATAGTGTCAGCCATGTTCTTTACCTCAATAAAGGATACCATTTGGAATTAACACCCCCACCTCTGCACATTTGCTTAAGTTAGTCTATATAATTCAGATTATTTTAATAAATTCTGTACTTACTGAGATCTCTGCATTTAATAGTACTATACTCAAAAGAAATACAGAGATAGTCACATGCTTCTCTCAATTCGGGAATAGATATCCCATCAGGACAACGTATCACCCCAGTCTTGTAGTAATCCTACAGTAACGGAGCAAACAAAGCACACTTCAAAATTCACTGACAAACTTTTTGTCATTTCATTTATAATGCTTTCTACATAAGCAAACCCCATAAAATGTAAAGGAGCAACATATGTTAAACTTGGCAAATTATACTGTTCTCAAAGGTATCAATTTTCTGAGCTGCTTTCAAGAGCAATGAGCTCTGGTTAAAATTGTTATTTAAGTGACAACTATTAATACTGATCATTTTGGTGCATGTATACTATAATCCACACGGCTGTCGCTACTCTGATTCTGCTGACAAAGCACTATAGCAGCTCTACTTCTTTGTGTAGACATGACACATTCTCTTTTAAGACTATAGTTTGCCTTTTTCCTGTTACCGGCAGTAAATTAACTTCCAGTACTCATTTCATCTAATTTCAACATCAAAAGGGCTGAATATATCTGAACTAGATGCATAAGAAGATAAATCTATGGCAGGCAGTAGTTTCTTGGCTCATTTCCTGCATGCTCTCTCTCTCTCCCTGGCTTTCACATGCACATGTCCAGAAAACGTAGGGGTGTTTTCATATCAAACATCATTTCTCCTCTACAGAATACAGAAGAACAGTATTTATTCCATCCACAAAGTCCAGATATGCAAGTACTGCTAAATCAAGGTTATACCTCTTAATACTCCTAGTGCTTGTCCTAAACAGTACAAAAAACTCACCAGAATAGCACGAAACACAGTGGAACCAATTCCTTCAGCAACCTCATACTCTCCTTTTTCATTAGGACGTGTAAAGTTATGTTCTCTGCCTGATCCAAACATCCTGCTCAAGAACAAAAGTAATGTGGTTAGATTTCCTTACTCTTTTTTTCTCTTTTTTTTAATCCGGAAAGTAAAGTCTGAATAATTGTACTGAAATGGCAAGGAAAATCTAGTCTATTCTAGCTCACATATATGTACACTGCTCAGTTTGGTTTATATTTAGCAAGACTTCTAGAAAATAGAAAGCAGGATAGTGTAACTCAGAAAACTAGCTTTATTCTTCAACCTTAACTTGCTCACATCTTTTAATCAAAGCAAAAGTTAGACCAGGCCATTTCTTGTCAGTGCCAAAGGTGGCAGAAACCCAAAATAAGTCATCTTTGGAATTTGTAGGGTAACGTAGCAGGAAAAAGGGTTTTCCTGTTGTTGCACTGTCATTATTTAAAGACATTCAAGGTATTTTAGGAAACAGAATTTAGGTTAAGGTCCATGCAACTTGCTTCAATTTCATTTATAAGATTTAGCTCATTCAAAAACTCAAATAACGTTCTGAAAGAAGATACCCATACTTACTGGTAGCATGCGTTTCTCCCTGCTAGGATGAAAATGAAGTTACACTACAAGTATTTCCCCAAAATTTCCCAAACTTTTTAAAACACCTCTGACTCAGAATTATACCATATGCTTACAAAAAGTATTGTCACCTATTCCTGGTTTTATTTACAAATATAGCCCAATGGCAAAGCTTTGCTTTCACACACAAACCCCAGAGAAACAAGAGATGGTGTACTGCATCCATTTATTATCAAAGGAACTTTTTTCACTGAATGATTTGACATGTGTTTTCTGACCACTCTTCACAACAAGAAGGAATATTTATGAAAAACAATCTATATATAGGCTTAAGGCAAATAATACATCCTTATTATAGTTACTTTTACCTGCCAGAATATACTAGCTAAGTTGTCCTGTTTAGTGTCCTGTGAATTGACACTGGGGGAAAGTGGGTTTATAAATAACTAGCCTTTTAGAACTGCATTTTCATAACTTTATTAACCTACTTTTGAATTAGCAGAAGATAAAATAAGCTTGTTCCTTGAACCAATCCCACAGGGAGAATAACTCAGCATGTGCACACACACACACACAAATCTAGTGCATTAGGCAGCATCATTTACTCTGAGGCTGGGCATGGAAAAGAAATCTATTTTGCTACATAACTTCACACTGATACCCTCTCAGTTAGGTAGCCTGATCATTTACATATATCCGTGTACTATACATATAAAAATGCCTCACATCACTGATTTAATTCTATTACTTCTATTTATTTCCCTTTACAGTTTACACAGAGAAGCATTTTTTGCTTGCTCTGTAACTCTTCCCTGACATTTCACAAAATAGGGAACCAAGGTATTATTTATCCCAGAGTGGTGACTGAAACAAAGCAGAAATTGTTTAATCATATTTGTTACCTGTACCTTGGCAAATAGCTTTATATATGTGTATTTTAATTATTATATTGTTATGGACTGAGAAACAGACACATTTTAATGAAAAAGCCAAATCCAAAGTGACACAGATATAAACTTTCATTTCTTCCTTGCCACAAGTTTGCAAGCAGTGCTGTCTACATTTGGACGATGCAAAAGCAGCCAGTATTTGAGCAAGAAAATCAAGTAATCGCTTCCCACCAAGTAAATATGTTAAATATGCTGCTCATTATAGTTTCGACAGAACATATTAGATATTGTGGACTTTCATTCAATTACCGACCATTTCGAGTGTTAGGTATCTTTGCTGAGTGGTTCTGATCTGTTATACTATTTGACATTTCCCTGTCCAAAAAACAGGCCAGAAGATAAATGTGCTAAGTTTTAGCATTGTCAGGGTAGGCACATTAAGCAAAATAAACTCCTTCAAGGTTTTCCTCCTTGCTATTTTGAAACAGACTATCTATACTCACTACCTTGTTTTATAAAACAACTAGCCTGAAAAACAAGGGATGGAATGAGGCAGACTGAATACAAAAGCAATGCCCAGCAAGGCAGGAGGTAATGAGTACATCATGAAATGTTGAGTGTTGTCAGGGTAGGCACATTAAGCAAAATAAACTCCTTCAAGGTTTTCCTCCTTGCTATTTTGAAACAAACTATCTATACTCACTATTTTGTTTTATAAAACAACTAGCTTGACAAACAAGGGACGGAATGAGGCAGACTGAATACAAAAGCAATGCCCAGCAAGGCAGGAGGAAATGAGTACATCGTGAAATGTTAATTTACTCATGAACTCTTTTGTCTCTTGGTAATAGCCATCTATTGGTATATCTGCCAAATACAGAGAACTAATACCCGATTTTTACTTAAAGATCTTTGCAAACTGGTAACATTAGGCATTTGCAGATCAGCTGTAGCAATGACTTCAACAGCTATTTAAACAGTGTTATTATCTACGAAGCATTTATGGCTCTTTCCTACAGTTAGAGATCAAAGGTTAAAAAAAGATACAAACCTGCCCAACATTGTATTAGGTTGTGCCGTAAAGATAGAAGGATCTACAACAAATCTGGTGTTATCCACTATGAGTGTTACTCGTTCAGAAGTTCTTAGATTCCGAGCTCCCTCTTTTCCATTTTCATACACAAACACCATTTCTCCACCAGTCTTGCAGCTCCCATCTGAACTTGACTGGCTACTGTTTCTGCTGCTGTTCCCCATGCTAATAACAGAACCGTTAGGGGAAGTCTTCTGAGGACGAGGGCTGCTTGGCTGAGATGAACTGTGATCCTTTTCTCGATCTGCAGTGTGAATGACGTGGGAAGGAGAAAAAACAGGAAATAAAATTATAGATTTATATAAGCTTTATACACCTTATATCTTTATAGGCACAAAACTTGACAACTCAATAAGTACAAGTTCTTGCAATTACATCTATTCTAGTTAAAGAAACCTTCAGAGATAACTGTCCATGTATGAGAACCTGAAGTTTCTAGCATTTAGACAAAGCCACCTCACCTCCCCAAAGTCTTTATTAGGAAAAAATAGCATTCTAGCACTGAAAAAGCAACTCAACATTATAGAGAAGCTATGCACTGCAGCTGGTGTTAGTTCAAACAAACAAACCAACTTTTGTCACAAAAAAAGAAAAGTGAAGCGCTTCCTGTATTTCCAACCACCTAAACCCTATCAAGTAAAGGGGAAGTGCTTAGTCAACTGTCTTGTTAGAAAAACTAGACTGCTCCTGAGACTTGAACCAAAACCATCATGTAGGAATACACGCTGCAGATGAAGAAAAAGTTATGACCTATCCAAGAGGGTTGTCCCAGGCCAGGGCACATGTAAAAAAATCTCTATGTTGCGTCATCAACAAATAATGTTCTTCATTCTACTAACAAAAAATTAGTTGAGTTTAAGAAATTTAATCCTGAAATGCTATAGATCTGAACACACCAGAATGATATTGTCTTGTTGGTGAAGTAACATTCCTGATGCATGGAGTGAGCTGAGATTCTGCTCTTTCATGGGATGAGTCACGAGATCTGTCACTTGATCTGCGTCTGTCCCTTGATCTCTCATGTCCACCACTTGCACCATGCAGGCTCATTTTTGTGTAGTCTATTCCTTTAGCAATACGAGATGAGGTGCTGAAAACATAGAGAAGTGTTCAGCATTTAAAACTTTTAGAAACATTATACATGAAAATTTTAAAAGACATTCACACTCCATGTACATGTTTTGAAGATTAATATTATCCACCACCACTTTCTTTGCTGTACTTCCGTTTATATTTACAAACATGAACAATGATTTGGAACATTAAGTAACAAGAATTATCTGTTATAGCTGTGTGATGTACAGAGACACTGCCTGATCTGCTGAGCCTGCACAACTGAGCATTTTGTTTTGATTCTGTTAAATTAAAGGATCTAATCAAACCATTACATTAAAAGTTAGGGGTCCATTTTTCCAATGAAACTCCTTTTGGAAAACCCTTCTCAGATGACAGGCTTTCAGCACTGACTTGCCTTATTTCGCAACTTGCCCTTTACAGAGGCAGCCAGCCTTAAACTAGTTGATACGTCAAGACACAATAGCTAAGGGTTTATTTCTGCACATTCTCTTTTACATTGTCAGTTACTCTTAGGAGGAGCAATAGTAAAGCACCACAACCTAGACTGCAAGCATACGAACTATATTACTAAAGTCAAGACCTACAGCGCTCAAGTCACAAGTAGGACACTTGTTCTGAACTAGCAAATCTTAATATAACAGTTTCAGATACTTTTTTTTTAGACTGTTACATTACATTGCTTAAATTAAGCTACTGATTACATTTTGTAATTATTAAACCTACCAACCTAACCAGACAGATCCAGCGCTCTCAAACTATGTAAAAATTAAATATCAACTTGCAATAGCTACTGCTGAATTTTGCCAAAAATAAATACTCATATCTTTTATTTTTATTGTTTAAAACAGAAAATTTTTGATTCAGGACAGCACAGGCATATCTGTGTGCTTGCACCCCCACTGGAATTGCTAAATCAGTTCCTCTGTTATTTGCCTTTCAGTGGTGCACATGACAACACTCCTTACCTATGGGTTTAACTGAAGAACTTTCCAAAAGCCTCAGGTACTGGATAACTGAGACAGACGCCTGCAC
This sequence comes from Psilopsiagon aymara, assembly GCA_024733675.1. Classification (NCBI taxonomy): domain Eukaryota; kingdom Metazoa; phylum Chordata; class Aves; order Psittaciformes; family Psittacidae; genus Psilopsiagon; species Psilopsiagon aymara. The sequence goes on along the minus strand of JANRGW010031877.1, from coordinate 17,930 downwards.
AGCTTCAAGGTCTGACCGACAAAGACAGGGCAGAATTTCCCACAGAAGCCTCAATGCCCTACTTGCTTGCAGCTTGCAAATCCCACAGTTTATACCAACAGACCTTAAATATGACTGTTAGATATGCTTTAGGATTGGAGAACACAAAGAGGTAAGAATAATGACCTAAGAAAAGCACAACAAATTTTTAGAACCTCTACAAGCAAGTTGAGCAGAATGTCCTCTTTTTGAGCTGCTTAGAAGAAATGAAAAAAATAAATCATGACTATTCAGAAAAGTGAACACCATGTGTACATGATAGGTTGCAGCATCAGGTTTCTGGAACCGACCAAAAGAGGAACATAAATCAGAACGAAAAGGCTATGATAGATCTTATGCAGTTTACATTGGCACAAAATGAGTATTAGCACAATGCGAAGAGCAAGAAATATACCTCTTAGCTAACGAAAAAAAAGCTTCCCCCCACCCCATTTGAATGAGGGAAAGATAGTGTATCCTATGAAGCAGAAGTTTGGTGCAGAGTCAATCTACTGCAATACTGTTTCCTGCCAAGCTTAAAATATACTGCAATAAGAGATGCATCTTCAGGATGTGAAGTCAGCCAAAGTTCCATGGAATAAGGTATAAGAACTGCAAGCCCTGCTAATGGCTGGAAACGCTCAGATTCAGAGTTCAAGAATAAAGACGATCCAACCACTTTCATCAAAAGGAAATAGAATTTTCCTGCAGTTGTGAATGTGTTGAGATATACTGCATTTCAGCATGACTTACACATCTCCTTACTTGTTTTACTTCCCTATTAGAGAAAGGTAAATTCTGTATTATCAAAGTGAAATATGCAAAAGTTAGCAAGAGTGAGACCTGCATAACTCCCTTTCAAGAACACCAATATACAGGAAAACCCTTTTACCTTTTCTTCTATGTATATGCATAAAAATCATAACTGTTTTTATAGGTACAAAACATGCCCACAAATTATCAGAAATGTAAGATGGAAATGTGGATTACAGCCTGTAATTAAAATCTAACTTGAAGACAAAGTCTAACCCTGTTTATACATTATGATATTCATTACTACTACAGCTAAGCTTCCTCAGAAATGGTCAAACTTTAAGAAAAAACAAAATAAAACCCCCTCTGTATCCCATCTGTGCATTTATATTTGTGCATTATGGTATAACCAACTATCTTACAGAGGGTAGGTGGGTGGGTGAGTGTGGATGTGTGTGGAGTACTCACATAGCAGTCCTGTGACAAAGTATGCACCTCAGTAAATCCTAATAAAACCCCATGTGATGTGGCCTTTGTTAAAGCAGCACTTTGATCCCAGCCCTGATAATACTTCTAACCATGCTGTGAGAAACCAGAGTTTTGCAGGTGCTACATTTTATAGTATCAAAATGCATGACTCACTATTTCTCACAGCTAAAGCACTCTAGTTGCTTTAAATAAGGGAAACACTAGAAAATGAAAGTGAACCTTTGTAAGGATATGCAGGCTGATCATGCATTTTGCAGAGCAGACATGAATTACCTTTCATCAGAGAAGGCAACTAAAACGTGATTCTTAATCTAAAAAAAATCTGAAGCCACCTTACCCTCTAAACAGTGATTCAGAGTTCACACTGAAGTAGGGCAAACACTAGTTAATAACTTTACAGGAGCTGAGAAAAACAGGTGCTACAGGAAGTAACACTGACTCAGCTGGCACCATACTTCCTCCTTAATCATGTCTGAATAAAGGACTAAACATGCCCGGCACGACTCTTTCACCTATACCTTCCCAGTACCAGAACTGGGGCTACTTCTGCCTTGGTATATACAGCCAACATGCCAGGGAGGACAGGGGCAGTGTGCCTCCCACTGCCAGCCATGTCTGTCCCTTTGGAGCATTGACACAAGAACCATCAATTCAGCACACCGTGCTATGAGAGAGGCTGAGGATGCCAGCTGGAGAAGGACATATTAAATCAGTCATCTCTGAAGCAGAGAGATCAGTAAATAATTTCAAGGAGCTGTCCAGATTGCAGCTGGCCACACCATTCATTTGCTTGCTTTTTGTACTTTTCTCCCTTTAATATACAGATAAATGCTAACTGTGAGACTGGCACATTATCTCTTAGCCAGAAGATGAAAGATGAAAGCCAAACCGGCAAGATTTCTGAGAATTCAAGCAGTTTGACTTGAGACAGCACCATCTGAATCATAAATCTTCACTCATCTTAATAACAGGAATCTAAAATGTCAATCTTAAACTCTTACACTGTTGAGTCACGGTGTACAAAACAAACAAACCCCCCCCCCCCAAAAAAAAAAAAAAAAACACAACAACAAACAAACAAAAACCCCAAAACACCCACAACTTCCTTTGAGCTGTTGGATATATACCTGACAAAATCTGAATTTCTATTTGTTCAATAGCACATGTACTCAGATAAATGACTCCACAGAAATACAACTTGGCTCTACAACAAACAAGACAACTAAAATCAGTTTAAATCTAAACAAAGAGAAGGTAAAGAGGCAGAATCTAGCATGTCAGAAAAGATAGTCACTGGCTCTACCCTGCAATACTTGACTAGTAGAATTCTACCACTGAGCTACTCTTGCCAAATACGCTGAAAAAAGAACTGCATCTGTGGCCAGTACAAATGAAAGACAACCAGTGGCTTACAATTTCCTGTACTGAGGCTTTAGAAGAAGTTGCAAGTGTTAAAAAACAAACAAAACAAAAAACAAACAAAAAAAACCCCAAACACAAACAAAACACCAACAAAAAAACCCCATCAGAACTACCAAATATTTTCACTTTTTTAGCTAGAACTTATTAATAGTATTTTTTCCCCTCTAACAAAGTCTCTAAGGACAAGATATTGTTTCTGCAGGGAAATACAAAAAAGCCTTTGCTCCAAAGCAGCAACGTGTGGAACTACAAACCTGTCCCCAGTGATGCAGACAAGCCAAACTGGCATTCACTAGGGACTTCCACCACTGTGTCAATGCATCTACCTACCTACATGGATGGAAAGGTGACTGACAAAAGCAGAGCTGACCCATTTGCAAAGGCAGGCAAACTGTTAGAGGATACTGTGGTTCCCAGAAGCATTATACAGAGCAGATAAAATACCAGTACTTCTCAAACAGCAGAAAACTGCTGATAATGAAAAGTGCCCGGAAGCCGCTGGTCTCCTGCAGCACTTGGCTCTCATACTATATTCATCTGTAATTTCAGCCTACAACAGTCAATGGTACTCTGCACAGTGCATTACCTCAAGCCTCCAAGAAAGTCATTATAGTTTCAGATCTCTATCTCACTCTGAAAAGAAGCTTCTGCAATGTCAACTTTCACTTAATTTCCCAGCCGATGACTACCAGCTGCACACTTTGCTGTGGAAGTCAGGGGCACTGACTGGGGCACAACAAGCAAAATTTTCTCCTGCCTGCTTAATAACACATTGAATTTAATTTAAAACTCAAAAAAGAAAGAACAAAACATTTTAAACCTACAGCCTCATTTCCTCATTCACTAAAGCTGGAAAAAAAAGCCCCATATATGCAGACCATCTAGTACCAAAAAGTTTATAAAGGAAAGGTAAGAATCTTGCTTTACCAATTACTTTCCTTCAGGAGAGAAAGAAAAAAATATAAGAAAACAAGCCAAAATCCAACCCTATGAATACTGATACATTTAGATAATCTTCACAAATTCAAGATGCAGTTTTTCCTGGCTCCAAAGGAACATTAAGACACTAGCACTGCACCCATTCAAGAACTTTAAACCAATGACAGAATTTATCCCCCCCCCCCCAGGGATCAAGAAAGATCTACCTTTTAAAGGAAAGAGGCATTTTCTTTAAAAGAAGCTGCCTCACAAAGAAAACCAAGTAAGCTCAAGGCTTTATTAAAGCAAACCTATTTAATATGATGTAAAGGAGAAAAAAGAGTACCATTCAGAAGGGCACACTTATCATACTGTTATGCTTCTGATTTCTGCAGTAAGAGAAGAACTGTTCTTAAAAAAAGTGTAAATGCTCTTCAATTTAAATGACGCTTTGGTGTCATCTGTGGAAGAAGAGCTTCAGTTTATACGTAACAACATATTGCTCTGAATAGATTACTAATGATTAAAATAATTAATTCTACTGCCAAAACAATTAGCATGTATTCCAATGCAAAAATTTCTTGTGCATCCTACTGAGTACTGCCAAGATAAACATACTGGTTTTATAAAACTAGCTCTTGTTTACACAGAATAATGGTGATAACCAATATACTTATTACCTCCCAAAACCACCCTAAAACCTGATCTAAATTAAAAGGAATCAGGGGTGGAATATGAACTAAGGTTTTTACTCTTTTTTTTTTCTCCCTTTATCTTCCAAAACATATATTAACTAACTCCTCTTAAAACATAAGCTTACATCAAGATCCTTTCCTAGGATGATTCACATAATCAATGCTTTGTAGAATAGAGATATAGAGCTTTATCTATACACTAAGTTACAGATAAAATGCTGTAAGGCTTTAGAAGAAAAGAAATACGTTCTGCTCAAACTGCGAGGACTTACACAATGACAACGCTTATGCCTCTCTTCCTCCCCCTGAAGTCTGTTCTTTGTCAGCAGATATTTCAATTGACCAGTGCACACAAAGGACAGTACTTTTCCTTTTCCTCATTCTTCTCCTGAATAATGCCCACAGATTATTCCTGTTAACAGATACGCACCTTCCTCTTGTATCTATCAGGGAGGAAACACAAAAGCATGGAAATAATTTTGAAATCAGAGCACAAAGGAATTGTGTTCCTTCCAAAAAGGCAGCTCTGAAAGCCAGATCAGCATCCTTTGGCATTACTTAAGTTCAGCATATTTGATATTTCCATCATTTCTTCAGTAGTTCACTGCACCATCAGCGAGCCTTACTTTTTCCTCCATCATTTTCCCCTCAAGGATAAGAGATTGTAGCTATACAGTCCATTAAGTGTTCAAAGACGCAAACCCCCTCTAGATATTAATTCAATTCAATTTCTCACAGTCACTGATTCAGCCATGCGTAGTGCAATACTGACGTCTGACCTCGCAGCCTCCTGTGAGATGAATTCATACTTGCTGTTTCTCTATCTCTAAGCAGTCATTGGGTACCACAATTGACAGGCAGGGTGGGGAGCGCGCGAGAGCAGAGCTGCTCGCTACTGTGCCAAGTACCATCTGCGAAGCTATTTCTAGTCCTCCTGCCAGCTTGTCAGGTTTCAGCACACAAGCACCACATCTGAAAAGGTTATTGCTAACTTTCTCTTGTCACATCTCTCATTTGTGTTCATGATCATCCAAGACACACAAATCCATGCAAGTTTCAAGGAACAGTTAATTTGTTCCTGTGAAGTCTTCCTGGGTTACTATTTAAAATTAATTCACCTTGTACAAAGTTCATAAGGAGGTACAACAATAGCCTTTTGAGAACAAGGCAGCACAGCCTCCATTTTTTTAACTACAGGCATCCCTTTCCCAGCAAGTCTAAGCCAGGAAAAAAAATAATAATCTACTATGCATTGTGACAATACGTATCAGAAATCAGTTCACCAAGTCCTGATGCAGTACACCTTCACATCAATAGGTCATGGAACGCTTGACAAGTCAAGCCCACAGAGCACAATGCATGTGTCAGAATGAAATTTTCTAAAGGCTTTTTTTTTAAATTTGGGGGAGGATAAGTAAGCATTACGCTACAGCTTTTTTAAAATTATTCTTTTTAGAATGTCTGTAGGCTGTTTTAAGGAGCCACTGTACACTGGAGAAATAGCTTAAAAGCATCTCTTAGAATAAATAAAAATCAAGATGTCATAAGTGGTAGAGTGGAGGAAATTAAAATAAGATGAAATCTGAAGGAATAAGAGGGGTTGTTCAGCAAAAGACTGCTGTCGTAAAGAGGAAGTCAATAAGAGATGTGATCAGAAAGACAGGAGAGCAGTGGCATTCTAACCTGAAGTCAGCTCTTCAGACGTGGAAAGAAAATTTCTGCTCATGCAATTTCAACTGCCCGAGCCAATGCTTTTTCTCCTATTTTTAGGGTCTTGTGAGGGTTCACACAACACCCACCTCATGCCCTTGGACAGAATAACCGCTGCAGTCTTGTAAGCCTTTTATTCCCTTCAAAACAAGCTATGGAAGACATGGCTATGATAAGCTATATATAGAAAGCATCCTGGAAAAGCCTTTCTCAGGCTTTTTTTTTTTTTTTTTTGCCTCCAATAGAACAATCCCCCAGCAACAAGAAAGTGGAAGTGGACCTAGTTTTTTTCAGCACTGGTTCCCTATAGGGGATCTTTTCTCCATAGCACAATAAGAAAGTTTTGTTCTCCTTTACTCCTATTTCAGGTACAAATAACATGCCGTAGGTGGATTAGCTCCCAAATCACATAAAACTACCCTCAGGCCAAGACATGCATCCATCAAAATCTTATAGAACCACAGTCCAGCAGTCATGCTTAACTTGGGCTTCACCACCAGTACAAAAGTCCTCAGAAAGAATTCCCTGATTTATCTGGGGACTGCTACAGATCTTTCCTCAGCTCAACACAGCAACTCTGTGAACACTTGACTGCTCCAAAATCTTAAATATTCACATAATTCTGGTCTTCAGTGGGCGCTCTGAACCATGAGTAATATATTTCTTAGTAATTCTGTTCCACTTCAGGAAAGAAACAACAGCAACAACAATCCCATGAGCATTCAGTTGCCAAAGTGATCTTTCAAGTAGCAAGGAATTAACCTCTAGATAGGTATATATTCACACCTTATGACTTTTGTCAAGCTACACAAACACATGTCCCTCCATAAAAGAATACTGGCTGCCTTCATTTACATGCAAATTCCTATTCCAGTTTCAAAATGGGATGTTACGTAAAAATTTAAGTTTAAGAAACTTGGAAGCATATTATCCTCCTTCAAACTACAAAATACCTCCGATCCACTAAAAACCAGCTTCAGAAGTTCTAATTCAAAAGGTCCAAACACTTACTGAACCTGTACCTAGCCATTAGAGTTTCTACTCCCAGAGCAGAAACAAGCAGACATCAATTCAGAAGAAAGTTGTCCATAAAAATTCTACAGCATAGTAGTTCTGAGCGTAATTGTTTCACCTCTAAAATGCTTTGTATCTTAAAGTCAGGATCTGGTCAAGTTTTGCATGATGCCAAAGTCCACCATAAATAATATCCAATGATATTTGGAAAAGGTCACTTGCGTGCTGAGAAGTTCAAGGGGATTTAGTGTGCACAGAAAGTCACTGAGTTTTCTTTCTTAGAAGTGTTCACAAGCTGCCATTTCAGAAATAAAGGATGTCAAAAAAGAAGGTGGGGAAGGTGGGAACAAAAACTACACCACGAAACACACAACTGTTCAAGACCACTCACTGTACCACAGACACCTTATAACAGACTGGCAGACTGACGCTTTTGAAAGACATCACTGAGTGCAGCCCATTTTTCAAGATTCCAAGAAATTCCAATTCCAATTCTACTTCCCAGCCCATCTCAGTTTCTTCTGAGGGCTTTACATCCTGGTGCCAATAAAATCTAGATGAAGAGATCTTGATCTGCCAATACCAGATTGCAATTAAGAGCAGACATGTTTACAGTTAACTTAAAGCAGATGATGCACAGTACTTCACAGACTATAACTTGAGCTATGGTAAAAGTTGGCCTGATTGTTTTCACATTGTACATTGTGTAGGCCTGCCCCATGCTACAAAATGTTCAACTGCAAAAATCCAACTTATGTGAAGAGAAATAATACCCATCCTGCAGTGGGGAACGGATTATACAGTCTAATATCATTCCAGAAATAAGGACCCTTCCAGGGATGCTTCATGTATAGACAAAATGCTGAGGTAAGTGGCGCTCCCATTCACAACCCATGAATCATAGAATACTTAGGCCTGGAAAGGACCTGAAGATCATCTAGTCCCACCCCACCACCACGAATGCATCCTCTCAGCATGCTAAAATATTAGGGGAAAAAAAAATCTCAGCATTCAGAATTTCCACAGTAACTTCTCATCTGTGGAAATCTTTTCAAAGAGGAAGATTTTCCAAGATTCAAGAGGTTCAAGAGTCATGACAACAGAATCATAGTACAGCCATGTTTTGTTCATTAACACAGTAAGACAGGCAGGACTTTGAATCTAATACTACCTAAACAGAATGAACAAACAAGAAACTACCAAATGGCACTAAAACAGAAGCAGATTTGGAAAATTAAATCCAGGACAAATCTTCAGGAAGACTAAAATTTAAGGCTCAGATTTTTCAGCACAACTCCAGTGAGAGCACAAGTACACCAAAATAGAATTAAAGTCTCCCAAAAATGACAAAAACTACAGCACTACAGAGGAATTCCATGTGGGAAGCCAATAACCAATGAAAAATGAAAAAGAAAATACAAACCAGCAATATCTAATAATGAAAATATGAATTCAGAGACCATTCACTTGAACCTTAGTCACTGTTTAGTCAACATATGGTTCTTGAAAGTCTTCTTCCATCTTATTTGGGTAAGTCAAAGCATCTCAAAGATATTTTGAAATGGCTTGGACAAACAAAACCCTTTGTACTGTTATTTACAGACAGCTTTAATACCATGTAATCCCATTCTGTTGAGCTCTTTACTTCTATGCCAGGGATCATTTGTGTTACATTTTTTGTCCTTATTTTCTGCATCTCTCCTTTTTCAGTTTTTCAGTACATTGCCCATCTCAGAACAAATAAGAAAAATGAGGAGAGAAAAAAATGGCACAATTTTCCAGAGGTTTAACAAAATTGGACATATGCCAAACTAAAGAAACAGATAAAACGCTAACTTGTGTAACTGTTTAATACATATACCCCAAAGATTTTTGCTATATATCCTTTGCCTCAACCAGACAGCACAGTGAAGGGAGCAGAGACCTGTGGCTTTCCTTGCTGCCACGCAAGTCTTAAACACGGAAAGATGGCTCACAGTCTTAGATTATGTTTTCTATGAGCCTAGAAAAATATCCAACTTACTTTACGAATGTTAAGACTGGAGGATTAAACACGGCAAAGCACCAAGAAGTGACAAGCTAAGCATCTATCTTGAATATTACTCTCTTGTTAAGATTTATAATAAAGATCTTATTTCACCATTACACTTCTCAAACCTGAATATTTTTTTCCTTATGACAACAAGGTATATTTTGAATGTGCAAGACTAATAAAACTGTAGTACTCAAATATTTTAACAGAAGAGTTCTGTTCAAGTTGCATCATGAAAAAACTTACATCTCCAAAAGCATTTTGCCCACCTCACACTGAATTTTTCACACAGATTTTCACTTGTCTGAAGAAAAAGTGTCAAGTCAGAAATGGCAGTATCATGTCTATATTCAGCCACCCAAAATCCAATTATTTGAGTTAGGCTTTTGAACAGAGTATACTGTTTTCCAATAATTGGATTCTCTGAAGTAATCAAGTATCTCAAAGGAATAAAGTAACAAAATATTTCTCCTTAACTTATTCCTATTCTATTATGACCTCAAACTATCAGTTGGGAGTCTCATTCACAAAGATTACTAAAAACAGGTCTACATTATTTGAAAAAAAATTATAAAAAAATTGTGAGAATTGAGCTCGAACACTGTATCCCTACCACGCCCATTAAAAGCTTCCATAAAACACTGGCTTTTCGGCATTTTATTGGAAACACAAATTGTGTTCTGCCAGAAAGTTATCCAGTTTAACTGCAATTACTTCAGAGACACATATTTCGTATCTTCTGATATGCAAACCTTGAATTCAACCCTACAAAGTGATCAACAGAAGCCTTCTGAAAGGTACAGGCCACAAACTTAGAATTAACTCCTATCTGCATCAAATAATCTTTTCAGAAAGCTGCACAGCTTTTTCTTTAAACATTTCCCTCAAACAGACAATCCACAACAGACCACACATGGTAAGATATGCACTGTTTCTCTGGAGTTAGCTTCAGCTTCCAACTACTATACTTTATTAGAAATTTGCCTCCTGACTCATCATCATAATGTTATTTCTGTAATGTTCTTCAGATCATCAAGATGTCGTTATTTGACTTTCGAGTTTTTCCTGCCTCAAAACATATTTACTGACCTCTAAATACACCAAGTTAAGCCGCAGCGTTAATCTCCTGGAGGGTAGGAAGGCTCTACAGAAGGATCTGGACAGGCTCGATCAGTGGGCTATGGCCAACAGTACAAGGTTCAACAAGGCTCAATGAGAGGTCCTACACCTGGTTCACAACAATCCCTTGCAATGCAGGGCAAAGGCAGTGAAACTGCCTCTCTGCTCTCGTGAGACGCCACTTGGAGTTCTGTATGCAATTCTAGTGCTGTCAACATGAGGATATGGAACTGTTGGAACAAGTCCAAGGGCCACAAGAATGATAAAGGAGCTAGTGTACCTCCCACACAAAGACAGGCTGAGGAAGTTGGGGCTGTGCAGCCTGGAGATGAGAAGGCTGCGTGGAGACCTCATAGCAGCCTTCCAATACCTGAGGAGGACCTAGAAGAATGCTAGAGCGGGACACTCCGTCAGGGACTGTAGTAACAGAATAAGGGGAAATAGGTTTAAACTTAAATAGGGGAAGTTCAGGTTAGATACAAGGAAGAAGTTCTTTACTGTGAGGGTGATAAGGCACTGGAACAAGCTGCCTAAAGAAGTAGTAAATGCTCCATCCCTGGCAGTGTTCAAGGCCAGGCTGGACAGAATCTTGGGTGATCTAGATGATCTGAAGGTCCTTTCCAACCCATTCTACAATTATCCCACATGACATCCTTGTCTCTAAATTGGAGAGACATCAATTTGATAGGTGGACAACTCGGTGCATAAAGAACTGGCTGGATGGCTGCACACAAAGAGTTGTGGTCAATGACTCAATGTCCAGCTGAAGACCAGTAATGAGTGGTGTCCCTCAGGCAGTGTTGGGACCAGTCTTGTTCAACATCTTTGTCAGTGACATGGACAGTGGAGTGGATTGAGTGAGCCCTCAGCAAGTTTCACAGTGTCACCAAGCTGTGTGGTTCAGTTGATACACTGGTGGGAAGGAATGCCATCCAGAGGGACCTCGACACGCTTGCGAGGTGGGCTGATGCCAACCTGATGAAGTTTAACCATGACAAGTGCAAGGTCCTACACCTATGTCAGAGCAATCCCAGGCAGAGCTACAGGTTGGGCAGAAAAGAGATTGAGAGCAGCCCTGTGGAGAAGGACTTGGGGGTGTTGGTTGATAAGAAAATGAACATGAGCTGGCTTCAGTGTACACTAGCAGCCCAGAAAGCCAACCGTATCCTGGGCTGCATCAAAAGGAACATGACCAGCAGGTCAAGGGAGGTGATCCTGCCCCTCTACTCTGCT
>JANRGW010031876.1:0-23066 GCA_024733675.1 Psilopsiagon aymara | reverse complement strand
CTGGGGCTGGGGGGGCTCGGTGGGGGCGGCAGCTGCTGCTCTTCCAGCTTCGAGTCTTGCTTGGTCTTCTCCAAGGAAAAGTATCCGCTCTCGACACGAGTCTTCCGCCCGCAGTCTATCCGGTCTCCATTCATGGAGCTCTCGTCTAAGGGACACAGAAGGCATCGGGCTTGGTTTCAAGTACCACTTGGTTTCAAGTTGGATTCTGCTTTTAAAATCACCCTGATTCCACCCAGGACAGGGTCAGGAAACAAAAGCCCCAGCCCCAGGCTCTTGCACTCTTGGCTTTTCCACCCTCACCACCCTCCATGCCCATGGCAGTGGTGGGATGGTCTGCAGGCAGGTGGGGATGTTGGTCCAACCCTTGGATCAGGCTTGCACAGAGGAATTGTACAATTACAGAAAGGTTTGGGTTCAAAGGGACCTTAGAGCTCATCCAGTTCCAACCCCATTCCATGGGCAGGGACGCCTTCCACCAGACCAGGCTGCTCGAAGCTCCATCCAACCTGGCCTTAAACACTTACAGGGATGGAGCTCAACCTCTTTGGGCAAGCTGTTCCAGTGTCTCACCACCCTCATAGTAAAGAATTTCTTCCCAATACCTAATCTAAACCTACCCTTTTTCAGTTTAAAACCATTCCCCATTGTCCTATCACTACATGACCTAAACCTTCAAACCAAGAAACAGATGGCTGCAATCACAGCTGTGCACTCATTTCCATCCCTGTCCTTCCCAGCCTGGCATCAACCAGTTCCATGGGCACAAGGCAATGGACACCCCAATCGTGACAGCTGGGAGGGGGCAGGAAGCATTCCCCACCCGAGTGGACATCCCAGCCCACGGGACCTGTCCCCAGCCCCTACTGTTCCAGGGAGAACAACGTCAAGGCCTCAGTGTCTTCCAGGGACTCAACTGGGAGACCAGATGTAAACAGAGCCCTGGAGGAGGAAGCAGCACATAGAGTTTGGCAGCCCCAGCAGCCAGGCCCAGGCTGGGATGTGGAGGGGGTAGAAAAGGCATTTTCTCCTTCTTTTGCCCCCAGCATGAGGGTAACATCACCTTTGAGGGCAGGCAGCCCCATCTCCCTGCTGGGGCAGGACTGGACTCCACACTGTGGTTTTCCAGCAGGTGATGCTCATTTTTTCCTCCTTAAACTCCAGCCTGTAATGCCTTGATCCGGTCCCTACACAGCAAGGATGAGGCCTGCCTCCTTCTCCTTGCTGGGATGCTCCAGGAACCGAATGCATGGAAAACGTTGCCCTCTGTGGTGGTTTTCAGCCAGCTCAGCTGCTCAAACCAGGTCACAGCAGCGCCACACCATCCCCATCCCTCACCTTCCTTGCTGTCCAGCATGGAATCCTTCAGGGAGTTGGCAGCCCCCGCCTGGCCTTGCACCGGGCTCTGCGCTGGGCTGATGCCACTGCCTCCGTCTGCTTGGTCTTTGCTCCTCATTTCCTCCTGCCAAAGCGTGGATTTGGTGGCAGGGACCTTCTCGGCACTGGGGATGTTGCTGCTGGTCACGGCCATCTTAGCAGGACCGGGCTCCTAAAGAGACCAAGGGACACAGCAGGGTTAGAGGGGTTGCCCCAGCTCCACACCCAGAGTCCCTATGGGGTTGTCCCTGGAGGTGTGGGCCCCACATGGCTCGGATGCTGCCCTTGATGCTCACCACCACAGTCCCAAGGTGGAAACCGTGCCTGAGAGCAGTGTGGGGCGGGACAGGTCAGGACAAAGCGCCCATCGCTGCTCTCAGAATGAGACAGGAAGCACCGCTTGCCAGGAAGGGCTTCCAAAACCATCCGCACCTCCCCATGCATCCAGCTGGAAACAGATCCAGAGCAAAGCCAAGCCAACAACTGCTTCAACCAATGCTGCAGCAGCACCTGGCTTTGTTTGGGATAGGAACTGCTCCTCCCAGCATGGCACACAGGATGCTCTGGCTACCTACATGTAACTCCTTAGGAAAAGCTCATCTCATGCTCACACAGCACGCAAGGTCCTCCACCGTTCCACTTACACTCCAGCTCTTCCCAAAAGCTGCCTGGTGGGAGCATGGGGCTCTGCACCCATATTCATGTGCAGCACCACAGACCCACAGAGGAACCGGTCTGTCAGGTCCTGACTCATGGGGAACCTGGAAACGCTCCCCTCACCTCTGCCAAACCCCACTCTGGGGTGACACTGCACCCTCTGTCACTGATGCAAACGAACACAGCGATTCCTCATTACCCTCTGCACATCCCCACTCCTCCTGCAAGCTGTTTCCCAGCCTTTCACAAACACAGACCAACACAAAGCTTGTCTCCTGGGACTCATTTGCCAGGACTGAATTTGCTCAGTGTTGTAACTAACATCACCAAAAACCCCAAAAGGAATCAAGCTTAAGGATACAGGATGGGGGAGAAAATGAATTCCCTGCCTCCAGCAGCTGTGTTGTTTGTCACAGCTGGTTTGCTACAGGCCACTGATAAAGAGCAAAACCCAACCAGCGCTGTTCTCCTCCTGGGTGCTTTGTTAACAGGCTGCTTGGTTGACAAAGGAAATGCAACATCACATTGAGCTTTATGCTTTAAAACAATACCCAGCATCTTAACTGATCTCAAGGGGCTCTGGAGTCCACCAGATGATGATGGCAGCTTGGTGGCCACCGCTTGGGCAGCCCAGGTTGGGTGCATGCCCCAAGAGAGGCAGCAGCTTTCACAACAGGGGATGGCTTTGCTCTTTAGCAGATGTTTTGCTGTTGTTGTATTAAGCTCCTGCATCAGCAGATTATTTTCCTTAAAGCCACCAATAAATCAATGGCAATTAACCCCCCCTTCAAAGACTCTGGATTGTGGGAAGTTGCCCAGCTGCTTGTTCCCTTCCCACAGAGCAGGGGGAATCCAGGAGTGCCTGAGCCAGCAAATAAGGGCTGGGGACAGGGCTCGCAAAGAGCATCCTCTCCACATCAGCGGGCTCCGGTGGGTTTTAGCTCTGCATCTCCACATCAGCATTTGGGGATCTCCCAAGGAACGGGTCCTGGCTTCCTTCACAGCCATAACAAGCAGCAAATGACCTCAATTTAAGCAAAATCCCCTTGGAAATGTCACTCTGAAGGAATGCAGTGCTGGAGGTCAACGATTCATGGGCATCCTGCTCCAGGGAACCCTCCTTGAGAAGAAGCTCCAAGGTCCCCTTCACCCTCAACCACGCTCTCATGCATCGATCCAAAAGCCCAAAGCTCATCACCAGCTCAGCACATATATTCCTATATATCCCTTCCACACACCCCCATATAATTATTTGCAGATATGTATCGAATTAGACAGAGATGAGGGCCAAAAAGCACTCTATAAGCAAGCAAAGAAATTAACTCGATGGATGAACAGCTCCAAAGAGAAGCAGTAACCAAAATCAGTCAAACAGGCCCAAAACAGGCCTCCAGTTGCATGAAGTGTGTCTGGGCACGCTCTGCTTACCTGAGCCTGCCACACCTCCGTGCAAGCAGAGAGCAGCACCTCAAATCCCACATTTCAGCCCCAAATCCTGCAAGCAAAGGCAGTCTCTCCTGCTGCCTGCACTGGAGTAAAGCAAAAGCTGCAAGGGAAACCTGCCCTTTTTGGCCCAAAACTGCGACCTTGCTTGCAAAGCAAAGGTGAAAATGTCTCCAGGATTGAACCAACCAATCCCTGTCCAAAGATCTGTAGATGGAGTGATATTCCCAGTGTCACCTGCATTGCTCCCACCCCATGGATGTTATAGGCGGAAGATGCAAAATGATGGGGGGAGCTAGAAATAGCCCTGCTGCCCCAGGTGTGCCAGGCTGCAGCCAAGGAAAAGCTACATGGGAGTGAGAAAAAGCACCAATATCCATTGGTTTAATGCTTTTTCCAACTCCTAAAGGTGCCCATCCCTCCCTGAGCAGCTCTCAGACAGGATCTGCTGCTGGATTAGTGTGCTGCTGTCTTCGAAAGAAATCAGGCTTTCTCCGCCAACACACAGACAGGGAGCTGAACAGCAGCCAGCTCCAGAAGCCATTTCACAGAGGGGGATTTGGTGCTGTTTTTCTTCCTAACATCCTCTCTCCTTTCCCTGGACCAGCTGCCTGCATCAGCATGGGTCAGGATGCAGCAGAAAGAAGCTTTGCAGGTTGCTCTGGAGTACCCAACACAACGCAGCATCCCTCTGGCCACAGGTCCCACACAGAGGTTGGTTTTGCAAGTGAATTTGAGCCTTTTTCCAATGTCAATGGGATGGAGAGAGTGGAAGGAAGGTAACAAGTGGGATGGGGCCTGGAGTGGATCACCCCAAGCCAAGGAGGTGGCGAGTGCCACCAAATCCTATGCCCACTCCATCCCCAAGCACCTGGGAAGCCTGTCTGCCCACAGGGAGCCAGCATCCTTCCCACAGCCGCTTCCCTTATTTGGTGCTCAGGAGCTCGGATCCTGTACGGTTTCCAAGAAGTTTCCATGGTGATGAAACGTAACCCAGAATGATGTTTTTCTGGCTCTGCGCCTCTTCTCCTTTCCATCCCGTCCCCCTCCTGAACCCAGCCTGGGTTTAGTGTTGTGCCAGAGACGGGGTGAGCATCCCTGCCCTGCTCCATCAGCTTGCTTGAACGCGGCAGCCCCCTCCATGGGGCTTGAGGATGGGCAACTCATAACACATTAGCTCTTAGCCATGGAGAGAGCAGGCATCTTCCCTCGAGCATCACCAGAGCCAGTGCTCGAGGGGCTGTGTCAATCCCAGGAGAAGAATTCCAGCTTAATGTGCAACATAACATCATCTCCCCCCTATTTGCTTTTCCCATTGCCCAAAACCTCTTTATCAAACGGAGTGATGGAAACTTGATTCAAACACACACCGTATCCAACCCACCATAGCCCGTGTTGTACCAGGACCACTCAGGTCTTCACCAAAGGGCACCTTAAGACTGGGGGCTCAAGGATGCTGTGTTCAGCCCCATGGCTCGGCCGCAGGAGCCCTCCCAGCCGGTCCCCTGCAGCGGTGGGACACACACCCAAAGGTCAGGCAGCCTCAGGGCTGCGGCTGTTCTCAGCCCCAGCGAGGGACCAGGGTGGCCTTGGGGTCACGTTCCCCATCTGTGGGATTCTCCCCCATTCCGGCCACGTGGGAGCCCAGCAGGAACGAGTGAGTCATGGCCAGGCCCCACTCTTGACCATTTATAGTCAAATGGAGCACGAAGCCACTGCTGAGTCCCTGGAGAGCCCGGCTCCGGCCCCTGGAGCTCCCAGCCTGGCCCTGGCCTTTAGTATTTTCCTTTCATTCCCATTATCTCTGGGGTCATCTCAAAGGGGGTAACCAGAGGCTGATGGAATTTCAGGCTGTTTCTGCCAAAATGGCCCAGGAAGGGGCAGCACCAATCCTTGGTCCCCCATGGGGACCACACCGATTTGTGTGGGACACCCAGGGCAGGGTGTGTGGGGCTGGTGCCACTGAACACACCCAAGGGGGCAAAACGTGGTCCCAAAGCAGGCAGAAAGCAGCAGCGTGTGAGCCTGGGAAGTGATGACCAGGAATGAATCCACACCACCCTGGCTCTCACTCTCTGCACAGGCAGCATCAGCCTGCTGGACCAGTGGGTTTGGGGGCATCTTCCCCAGCAGCAGAGTAATGCCATGGTCCTGAGAGGGAGGCAAGGGACTGGTGTGTCCCCCCCGGGGTTACCTGGGGAGTTGGGGGCTCTACCTTCCTCTTCTTCTTCTGATTCTGCTTGTTTGTCCTCGGGTAGACTATCAGCATCTCCAGCCACCTGCAGGCAGAGAAAGCAGAAGGTGAGGTGTGGGCTGGAGGGCAGCGCGCAGGGATGGGAGTGATGCTCCCACTCCTGTAACACAGCTTCCCACAGGCTGTGGATCTCAAAGCCCACCAAGGGGAGCTCTGATCATGCTGGCTGAAGGGATGCTTCCCCATCCTGCCTCCAGGGCAGGCTCCCTGCAAGCTCCAGAAACAGAGCATCTGCATTTCATCCCTAATCCCAGCCTTGTGGGGTTTGTAACTTAACCATAAGCACAACCCCAAGCTGGAGCTGGGCACACAGAGGAGCTCTGCTTCTCAACCTGGTCAGAGTGGTAAATAGTACGCAAAAATCATCCCAACCACCTACTGGGGGACAATGAGGCAGGATAGGAGGGGAGGAGGGATGACCCCTGCGTGCTTTGGCTCTAACCGCACTCACTGCAAGAGTTGATGCCATGGCCAAGGCTGACACAGGACAGGGATTCAAGGATCCTGAGACGGACAAAGCCTCCAGAAGGACCTTCCCCCTTCAGTGATGCCAACACCCGCACACTGCACACAAAGTGCTTTTGTTCAAGAAAAAGCAGCATGAACTTGGCATTGAGAAGCCCATGCCCTGCACAAGCTGCCTGTTCGGGAGACCCTCCTGTGCCCTCCTATCACAGCCTGCCCCTGCATCTCTGAACATCACAGGGATCCATGGACCACTGGGAAACGTTCCTGCTTCAGCTGTCCCCGCTTCCCTCTCCTGTTCCCCACACTTCACACACTGCTGTAAAGCGTTTTGGGATGACCACATCAAGTGGGGTTTGGTTAAGCAGTAAGTGCCAGAAGCACGGAATGAACGTAAACCAAACTCTCCCCCAACTGCAGGAATCTTCCTGTCGTGCTGCAAGTGCAGACGGAACCCGCTTGGCTCCCAGTCAGAGCAGGACTCTTTGGGGATGATTAATGCTTGCAGTCAGGAGCAAATGAGCTGCTGCAAAATCCAGTGCAGGGCCAATGAACAATAAATCAGCCCCACCTTGCTCTGCGAGGCCTCTCCCTCCTGTGCAGGGAGAGCAGGACCAGCAACAACAGGCTGAGCTGTGAACCAAGGTGAAGGGAAAAGAAGACAAGAGCAAGGCTTGTCAAGGGGACTGGCTGTGGTTTGGGGTATAACTATTGTGTTTGCCTTAGTGAGAGGAGAGGAGATGGCTCCCCTGTGCCACAGTTCCCTTGCCTATGAAGCAGCTGCAATCCCACCGCTGTAAATGGGGACAGGAGGGTGGTTGTGCTGCCAGAGGACACCAAGGCAGTGCACAGAGGGGGAATCACCCATGCTCACATGTCTGAGTAGAGGAGGGAAGTTTCAACACATGAAAACATGAATCTGCTCAAAACCCCAAGCTCTTGATAGAAAAATGCCAATTTCAGCCAGTATTGACCAAAATGGGGGAGTCACAACCAAAGAAAATGCTTGGAAATAGAAATCATCTGAACAGAAAGCACTGACTGCTGCTGCCAGGGTTTGGGTAAGCACAAGATGCGGTGCCTCAGGAAGTTATGCCCCATCCCTGGCAGTGTTCAAGGCCAGGTTGGACGGGGCTTGGAGCAACCTCCTCTAGTGGAAGGTGACCCTGCCCGTGACAGCGGTTGGAACTGGATGAGCTTTAAGGTCCTTTGCAACCCGAACCATTCCGTGATTATAAGAGTGGGAAAAAGTGAGCACTTCATCCCTTCAACCTTCTGCTCCTGTTTCATACATCAATAAATCTTGGGAGTGAGCACTGAGCTCCAGACATTTCCCATGGGAAATGCTCGCAGAAGAGCAGCAGCACCCTCACAGTCCCATCGCCGTGCGCTTGCAGCTCAGCTCTCCCGCAGCTCTGCGCCCTTCAACCCAGCATGAGAGTGATGGATAAGGATGTTTCTAGGTCGCCATCCAACACCTGGAGTTGGGAAATCTACCACAATTTGCTCATTTTAGTGGCCTAATCAGCAGTGTTGCTGAGCAACCTCATCCCAGTGGTAAGCGTTCCTATGAGCACTTACATTTTAATCCCCCTCAGAGGTCAGATGCTCCACTGGGACCAGGGGAATAGGCTGCACCCATCCCCACAGGCTCCAACCCCATTCTGGGGTTCACCCTGCAGCCAAGCTTCTTCCCCTGGCCAGCAAATAGCTGCTTTCTGCTGAGGCTCAAGCTGCCACGGCCAGCCCGGGAGCACCTTGCCATCAGATGCACCCTCTGAGCATCCCAAAGATGCTCCAGTGCATCTCAGCTTGCTCCCAGGGGTAAATGCCCCTGGGAATGTTGTTCTGCAGCAGGAAGCAGGATATTGCCCAATGGCAGACAACCAAACTGACCCGGAAACAGTGGCCTTCATAAGTAATGAGTGACTCAGGAGCATCTAAGCTCTGGGGCCTGGCCAAGGCTCCCAGCAGAGCCTGAGCTTCCTGGAATACTGGCTCTGAAAGGTGTTCAGCATGCTGGGAAGCCTCAGGCTCCAGCATGGCATGGCCAAGCACGTGCACAAGGTACTGAGGAAAGCACTTACTGGGTATGCACTGCCACAGCACCCAGTCTTGAGCAAGGTCCTATGCACCCTCCTCTTCCTCCTGGCTAAGAGCCCTGCAGTGACTTGGCCCAGCACTCACCCGCTGATGATCTCCTTGTTCTCAGCCCGGATGAAGTGCTCCTTCTCTGGCGTCAGGATGCACAAGGAGAACTTCTGTCCTGTGCGGCTCTCCCCGTCCACCACATCTGTGCACTGGTTCATGTTGATGGTGCCCTGTGGGAGGGTTGTTGGCTGCGAGGGGAAGGAGAAAGGAGCAATGGTTAAGGAGGGAAGAGCAGATGAGTGCAGAGTTGAGCCCTAAAACCTCTCCTGGTGGACATCAGGATCCTACACACTAAGATGCTTTGCCCATGAGTATCCAAACCCAACCACATGCAGCGCTGGCACACAGACCAGCAAGCACAACTCCTGCCAGCCCAGTCCAGTCCATTGCTACCAGCAAGGTGCAAGGCAAAGCACCAAGTGGTTGGCTTTGAGTTTGCAGCTATGAACCATTTGGGGTGGTGGGGTGGCAGCTGGGGACAAGGGGTGGCAAAGCAGCAGTGTTTCCCTGCCCTCAGTGCAGGGCAGCACTATACACAGACACACATGCCAGGTTTTTACCCATTAGAAACATGGAGGGACCACAGCATGGAAGGGATCTAGCTCGTCTGATGAGCTTTACAACACAGTGTCGCCTCCCAGCTCACTTGCTCCAAGCAGACACGGCACAGTCGGACTGTCTGTGGCCCCCCTCGGATGTGAAGGGGTCCAGAGAGGCATCAGCGCTGACAAGAGGTGACAGGTCCATCTGGAGTGGCGCTGGCTCATCCAATTACAGCGTGGAACCCTCTCCGGGGGCATGGTGCTCGGTGTCACCAGGCTCAGTGACACTGAGCTCTGCACTGCATCCTGCTGTGAGCCTGCATCTGGGCACAAATGACCAGGCAGAGAGACCCCCCTGAGTGGCCAACAGCACCAAAAGAGCATCCAAATCAGCTCATGGCCATCAACTTAGCCCACCAAAGCCTCCTTGTGCCCTCCAGATAGTCAGGTCAAGGTGAGGATGGATTTAAAGATGCTGGTAAGGTTTCTACCACGGAAACCATGGCTCCCCTGCCAGAAAACCCCTTCCAAAAGCAGCCTGCATCAAAGAAGGAGTGACTGGGGAGAATGTGATGACCCCATGAAATTCAGATCAGCCCCCTAAGGCCCTGGTTTACCCATCTGCAGGCTGTGGCAAACAACCCTATTCCCCAGAAAAAGGGCTTTCCCTGCCCCAGGCGCATCCAGCGGCAGCATGGAGTTATCATGGGTGCTGCAGCATCAACGCCCAGCACAGACAAAGAACAGGACCAGTTGTACAGCAGTGACATCAAACCCTCCTCTTTTCCTTTGTGGAAATCGGCATTCACAGACCCCAAGGGATGGAAGGAAAAGGAAGGAGAGCAAAGCCAAGCCCAGACCCTGGCACAGCGCAGGCACCGCCGCGGGGAGTCGCCTCCTAAGAGGATTTCTTGTCTTAAGACAACAAAAATAAAACTGGAAGCTATAAAAACCCCATGGAAAAACTTTCTTCTGCTCCAAACAGTGCCTTAGAAACCTTTTTGTCTCACTCAGCACAGCCAAGGCCTCCAGGACTGTAAGGTCTGGGTTCAACCTCCCTCCCCACCCAGAGCATCAGGGTTCAGAGCATCCTGCAACCAGAAGAGAAGAAAAAGGGGATCTCTGCACTTGGTCCCTCTTTCACCCCTCAACTCCCAGGCAGGCCCTGCAGGGAGCTGGTACAGGAAAGGAGCAGAAGCCTCCCTGCTCCCCTCCCTCTTTAACCCCATAGCAGTGTTCAGGGCGGCTTCCTCAGAGCTCACACCCAACCCAAGCGTGCCCGGAGCGGAGGAGCCGGTTTGGGGCCCCATCACCACCGGACCAGCCCATGAAGTGGTTTTGCCACACGCCTCTCCTTGTGAGGGTGAACATTGGCATCTCGCACAGCCCAACCCATCCCCATCCACTGTTGCACCTCCAAGGGGCTGCAAGCAAAGCTGGTTCTAGCCCTCCCCGTGCCTGCGGCCAGGGACAGCACCAGCACCAGGGATAAACCCACCACTCTCCAGCATCCCCACAGCTCTCAGCAGCAGATGAAACCTGACAGACCAGCAGCCTGGCTCACTTGGGATGTAAATTCCTTTCCACCATTCTCTTCCTTCCTTGGAGGCAGCACAGGCATCATTCTGTGATTCTATGAGATGCAAATGGCATCAGGTGGAAATGTGCACGCACACACAACTTCCACCGAGGAAAAAAGGATGGAGCTGGGGCAACACTGATCGCCAGGAGCATCCTGAAATCACCCAGGATCCCAACAGAGGAGCTGGCCATGGCACACAGCTGCTCTCCCCAAGGAACCCAGAGAACAGGGACAGCCATTGCATGCTGAAGTTGTGGTGTGGAAACTGGGGAGACGGGAGAGGCTCTGAAGCATGGGACAAAGACACACAGACTCCTTCCCCACCTATGAGCACCTATTTCTGTGCTGGGGGGGGGTGGGGGGTTGCTCAGGGCTGGGGATCCCCAGGGAAGGATGAGCAGAGCTGGTCCCCCGGCTGATCCCAGTACAGGTGAGGACTGCACGGCCCCAGCAACTGGAAGGGAATAAATAAACGCAAAAGCAGGGAGGTTTTATACAGCAGAGATACCAAAACAACAAGGCTGGGACCTGAACCAGCCTTCTGATGAGCAGATGCTTTGATACAAGCTTGAACCCAGCATCAGACCCCAGGGCCATGGGGAGGCGTCGTGTCAGGGTGAGGCAGGAGCGGATGCTCAGGCTCAGCTCCGGCTTCTGCTGATCCCCACCTTGGGGACAGCCCTGTCCCCAGGCACTGACCCTTCCTCTGCTATTCCCATTGCCAATGGCATGGAGCACACAACTGGCTCTAGCTCCTGGAAGCCTAGCAAAGTGCACCAGCACAGGACACCAGTGCGGGCACCATCACAACCAGCATCTCCTGGTGCCTCCAGCCCAGCACAGCCCCTGCCACACGCGGGCAGCGCTTGCACCATCTGAGCAGCTACAGCTCTCCACGCTGCCAGTATCAGCACAGGAACCAGAGCCAAGAAACAATCGGGTTGTTGTTTCCCGCTGCTATGACAGATCCATATTTACACACACACGTGCTTGCAGCGTCCTTCTCTATGTTACACAAAGCCTATAGTACGCTCTCCTCCTCCTCCTCTCCCTTCACCAGGCACCAGGAAGTGAGTCACGCCATGCTCTCCCCATCCACAACCCCAGCAGCCTCTAGACAAGATGCTCTTTGGATGCAGAGCCCAGCAACTGCAGCAGCTCCCACTTTATACAGTGGAAAGGAAGGAGAATATGGAGACCTATTATAAGCCCAAAGGAAGGCATTCCAAGAGAAACATTAACAGGGGAGACACGAATGCTGTGGCAAGAGGATGCAAAGCGCTGGATGCTCTGTGGGTGATGAACTTCCAGGCATCCTGTAATTCAACAGTGTTTATCTGCCAAAGTCCCTCATTTCCACACAGTTTTGAAGGGGTGAGGTAGAAAGAGAGGATTATTTAGCTCCAGAAATGTCCAGATTTCCCCCAAGTACCTTCCCCATCGTTTCTAATACGCTGTAGGAGCTCGATCCAAAACCACAACAGAGCTTTGCTCAGCAACGGTACACAGGATGTTTTCTGAGCAGGTAACCCCAGGGTCAAGCTCCTGCCATAGCCTTGGTGGGACATGGCCAATGCCCGCGCTGCTCTCCAGGGCTCTTACACAACGTGGGTTGATGAAATCTGGAACACAACCTTTAAAGCACAGCGACGGGGCAGGGGGAGGAGGCAACCAAACAAAAGGCACATTTTACTTTCTGCCAAGAACCAAGAGGGGAAGGGAAAGAAAAACCCCACCACCATTTGTCTATCTTGCATGGCGGGATGGTTGCCTTGGCACCGGGGGCTGTCCCGGCGGGAGATCATGGCTCTGCTGTCCTGTTCCATTGCGATTCTGCATGGGAAGGGCTTGGACTGGCTCTGCCCTGGCTCCCAGCACTGGTTGGAGGGGGGGGACATCCACGCTGCCTCCATAAATGCTTCTTGGCAAATGTTAATTCTCCGAGCTAAAATATTCATGAAGGTGGCTGCTGAGAACACGTTACCCATTCGCAGCGCTCCTCAGTGCTCTGCAAAGGCAGCTGCTGAACACAGGACCACAGAACAGTGAGGGTTGGATGCTAAAAGCTTCATCCATCCCCAGTGCCCAGTGTTACCAACTGTGGTGCTCGAGCAGGGATGCAAGCAGGAGCGTTGCTGTGGTGTGAGAGGTAGCAAAACACTGCCCCATCGCAGCAGAGCAATGTGGAGACAACCATGCCCTGGGCAAGGGTAGCAAGGAAGCTTGGACAGGCTGCTCCCGGCATAGGGAAACCACACCAGAGCCACATCCACCATTCCCACCAGCCAGAAAGCACCAACTCCTCTAAAGTCACAGAGAGCTCCCTTATCAGCTACGTACAGCATCCCTAAATCCCAGGTAGGGATGTGCCAGCACCGGGGATGCCTCATCCTGCTGCTGAGGTGCTAAGCCTGGCACTGCCCATGCGCCCTGCCCAGGCGCCGGGCTGGCACAGCAGCAGAGCTTTAATGAGCCTTTCAGGCTTCCTGCCATCAGGAATGAGGTTATTGATACGGCCACAACGTGAGCGGAGCTCTGCAGCAGGCAGATTTTATTACACTTATAGATCATCTAACAGGCTGAGCATCCTGGACTTATTAGATTAGACAAAGGCTCTTGAAAACAAGCTCTGCAAAGAGATGGACCGGAGCAGAAGGTTGTGCTCCTCTATCCCCACACTCTCTACTCTCCCTGTGCCACCCAAGCAGGAGGCAGGCAGCCTTTCTTGGCCACCTGAGCACATGCTTCCCATCCACAGCCTTCTTCTATCAAGGCCAACTGCTTAGTGAAGCCACCGAGAAACCTCTGGTTTGCTTGGGCCATGCTATGCTCTCCATATCCACAACCCCAGCAGCCTCCAGACAGGATGTTCTCAGGATGCAGAGCCCAGCAACTGCAGCAGCCCCCACCTTCTACAGTGGAAAGGAAGGAAAGAAAGAATGGGGACCTTTCATAAGCCCAAAGGAAGAAACCCCAAGCAGGACGCTCCTGGGGAGACCCAGATGCTGTGGCAAGAGGACGTGCAGCACTGGATGCTCCGTGGGCAATGAGCTCCTGGGCAAAGGGGCTGATGCTGTAAGCCAAAAAGGTTTAATCTGTAAGAGTCCCTCATTTCCATACACTGCACAGCAGGCAATAAAAAACCAGGTTCTTGCCATGGGGAAGGGAACTGAATGGAGGTACCCCAAGGAAGCAGCTCAGGGAGGCAGACTTGGAAGATGCATTAGCCCTGTGCCCGTCTGTCCCTGCATGCCAAGCCCTGCAGAGCCTTCCTGAGCCTCTACCAGGAGCTAAACCAACATCAGCTCCACTTTCAGCATGGGGAAGGAATTTGCTCTTTGGGAGCAGTTTGGGGAGGGGGTGAAGTGCAGGGGCTGGGCAGGAAGAGTTCAGCCAGGGGCCGCTTTAAAGCAGAGTTGGTGTTTATGTCCACAGACAGCGAGTCTAAACACTGAGTGAGGCCATGGGCTGGCCACAGCCACCCTGGAGCAACTCAACCACCCAGTGCCACCTCAATGAAGCATAAACAACACCCACCCTGGGGGTGCCCAGGCAGCAAGTTCAGGTCCAGGCATCCCATCCGCATCCATCCCCATGGGCGCCCATCCGGGCAGCCGGCGCTGGAGCGGCGTGATCCCGGCCGGAGCTGTGCCGGAGAGGCTGGAGCCAGCTCCTCTTGGCCTTATATGGGGATTTTCGCACCAGTGCTGCAGCTCCCAGCTGCTCCCAGCCCAAAGCGGGGTCGGGAGCTGGCAGCCAGCGCTTCGCCTGCCTCCTTCCTGTTAACCTCTTTCCTGCTGAACAGCATCCGAGGAGTCCCTGTGTGATGGGGACAGCCAGATCCTGTCCTGACAGTCACCCATGCCAGGCAGGGAGGGTGACCAAGTGGGTGGCAACATCCCTCAAGGGCTGGCATCCGACCCTCTGGGTCTCCTGCAGCATCCCCAAATCCAGGGAGCCCTTCAGGGAAACTTGCATCCATGCACATGCAAACTCCATGTCCAGCTGGAGGGGAAGAAAGACAGAAGATGCAGAGAACTTCGGCACTGTGATGGGAACAACGGCCAGGTCCCACTGGGATCAAGCCAAGAGGACCAAAGCAAAGCCCAGCATTGCACAAAGAGCTTGGAGCAGTTGCTGAACCTATATCCTGGCTCTTTGGGGACCAAGCAAAGCGCACAGGCACTTGCCAGCCCTGCCACGCTGAAGGCATCATCTTGCAGCCCTACAAACTCAAGGGCTTATTCTTCCCTCTTACTCTCTGGGATTTAAATGTGTTTCAAATGCAAAATGTCCTCCTCCCCTCCTAGAATGGGGTGGGAGGAATAGATGATAACGGATCCGACCCCATCTGCTCACAGCTGCCAGCATGGCATCTTCCTCGCTTCCTGCTTCCCCACACGAAGGCACAGCAGCTACAAGGGTTACCCAGCCAAATGGGGAAGCAAATAACCAGCATTCCAATGAGTTGTCATGGTAATCAGCCTGATGGCAAAAGCATGGTGAGACCATGGGCCTGGGGACTGCACAGGCAGTGATGGACCAGAGTTTGGTGCAGGGCTGAATTGCCTGGAGAGGGAAACGCAGTCATTTGGGGGTGGGAAGGAAAGGAGGGTATCATTTGCATCTTGATAGTTGAGGTTGAAATTGCACTGCTCCAAATTGGCCTTGTCAGCTTTGTTCTCCACCCCCTCGGTGTAGGAGACAAGTCCCAAGTGGTGCCCTGCACCTCATGCTGCCATGCACACAGCATCACCTCCATGCACGCCAGCTCACATGTCCCTCCCCAACGGCAAAAGGGCTCCACCAAAACAACACCAGGCACCACGTCCCCATTGCAGGGCTCGTCAGGTCACCCGCACACAGACATGGTCACAGACATGGTGACGCCAGCTTTGGAGACAGCTCGGGAGGTGGGAAGCTCGGATTGAGGTTGGATGCTCTCCACCCATGCTGGCCAGTCATCCAAACCCTGTCCAACCGCACCTAGACTTGGACTGAGCATCTACCTGGGCACAGGTTGTGCTGGAGAGCAGAGGCCAAACTGGGGCAGGCTCTGCCCAACAGCCCAAGCTGGCTCTGCAAACCAGTCACGCCAGTGCTGGGGCTGCTTAAAGCTCACACAGTTCCAACCCCTTGCCATACACAAGGATCCCTTACACTAGACCTGGTTGCTCCAAGCCCTGCCTAACCTGGCCTTGAATGCTTCCAAGGATGCAGCGTCAAATCAGACTGTTTGGAGACTAGAAATCAGAGAGGAGAGAAAGGGCTGTGAATGAGCTGCTGCCCCTGTCTCCTCTGAACCAGCAAGGATGGGCATGGCCAAGGTAAAAGCCATCAAAGAAAAGCAGCAAATTAAATCAACCAAAGCCCTGTACCTCCCTAAGTGACTCCATCTCCCCCCTGGCCTAGAGGCGAAGGAGGGACGGGTCTCCTGGTCTCCAGCCATCCCACAGCCTCTCCTGCAAGCAAACCAGAGCAGAGGAATCAGAGCAGACACACACCATCAGCATCAGCACAGCCCTGCAAAGCCACCTCTGACAGCCATCATCTTGTGCTCTGGATAATTTAAGGCCCCACATTACAGCAGCTCAAGGAAGCAGCGAACTGCACACAGAGCAAAGAGAAAACCACCAAGTGCTTCCCAGGATAAAAGAGCACATAAAATGGCAACGCATTTCCTGGTGTCTCAGTAGAAGAAAAAAACCTTCCCATTCCATAGGAACCAGACATTTTCCTTCTTCTTTCGCACTAAACCACAAAACTAAAAGGAAAGCACCACCTCATGAGGGACCAAATCAGCAGATGCCTCTCAGCTGCAAGACACAGGGTTAGACCCACTCAAGCCAACTCTAGGCTGACCCAGTGCTGTACTGCAGGGCCATAGATGTGGTTTCTCCCCAGTTGGGCTTATTTGGGGCCCAGCAGATTTTGCTTTACAGTGGGTAAAGGCAATTTATGGGTGGTCAATGCTCTTCCCACCCCACCACACGGACACAGGTCACCCACCACCCTTCTATGGGGAAGCAGCAGGCTCTAGTATGGATGCAGCAAAGTAACACCAGTTGCATCCCACACTACATATCTCCTGCTGGGGCCATGCACTACACCCCATGCAGTGGGGCTTCCCCAAGCCCCCACTTTAACCCCTAAGGACAATCAATCCAGCTCCTTACATCAGCACTCAATGATAAGGAGGTGAGGAGAACCCTAGGGAAGGGCAGCACCAGATCCGCAGGAAGCTTGGGCAACTCCCACCAGTGCAAATGCTTCAGTGGAAGCTCCTGAATCCAGCCAAATGAGCCTGGAAATCTCATTACTCCCCTGCACTGCTCTTATGAGCTTTGCAGAGCTTCCTGCTGGGCTGGGAATAACACGCAGCCAGGCTCCCAAGGCGCTTGGGGGGCGGCAGCCAGAGGCCAACCCAAGAAGAAGAGATTGGCTTGGGTTGGCCAACCAAGCAGCAGTCACATCCTGCACCTCAATCCTATATAAAACCCTGTATCTGCTCTGCTCTTCGGTGCTCCCAGCAGCTTCCAAACAAGCCTGGACTTTCCAGACCTTCCCAGAAGCTGGAAAGTGTTTTCCAACCTTTCCCCACCAGCCATTCCACCCAATGGCATAAAACGGGAAGCTTTTTGGCCAAGAAAGGCAGTTCCAAGCAGAAAAGGTTCCAACGGGCACAGATGGCAGTTATAGGCCAAGGGGAATGCCCAGCCAGCAACCCAAGCTGGGCTTTGCACGGTGACCTGGAGGCACTGATGCAGACAGCAAAGAGCTGTTGTGGCCACTACAAACAGCGCTCAGGGGGGAAAAGTGCTGTGAGTGCCCATCATGTTTAGGGATAAAGGCTGGGAATAACACACCAGGATCTTGTGTCCCAGGGGAACAGCGCTTTCTCCCTAAACCAACTGCTTACATCTGGTTCCTGCGCTTGCACAGGGAAAAGAGCAGATTCACAGCTATGAGCCCCCCACAACCTCTCATTTGGCCCCAGCAGAGAGGAGAACGGTGGGTCTGGTGCCCCCAAAGGGGAATGAACCCCAAGAGGCTTCTCTGTCCCCCATGCCTGGGACTATGGACTGCACAGCATCAGCCCGCAAGGCATTAACCACCCGTGCAAGCCAACCGTCCCCTTCCTCCACACATCTGCTCCATCCATAATCCCCACTGTCCCTCCCCTAATGGGAAAGCAGCCAGAAAAGTGAACCAAAGCCCTAATTATATCCCAGTAGCTCCCCAGTGCCCTGGTGATCTGCTGTGACTTTACTGATGCAGTTACTGGTGGAACAAGGAAGAAAGGGATGAGGATGGGTGTAGTCCAAAAACCCACCCTTTCTCCCCAACCACAGCATCACAGCTGGTAGAAACCTCCTTGTAAGCTCAAGGTGCTGCTGGGACACAGCGAAAACCAGCCTGTGCACCCATCCCATCCACAGGGATCCCGCAGCAAAGGGAACACTGAGTGCCACTGTATCGGGAACGGGAGGAGAGCGGTGACCACCATGGACCGCAGTGGGAGAGCATCCCATGACCTCACTTGCAGATCCATGGGCCATAAAAACACAGAGAGCCACAGCTACGAAATCTCTAGCTACAACATACGGGATGTGCAAGAGCAAGAACCCACATCCACATCCCTGCGGCTCCATAGCATGGAGTGCAATAGGGCATGGCCCTGGAGTGTGTGCCAGGAAAACACAGGGGAGAAAACCCCTCCCTGGAAGGTGAGAACCTTCCCAATCTCTCCCATGGCTCCGGGAGCAGCACCTCTGCCCCTGCTCTCCCTGCAGAAGAGGTCACAGAGAAGCTGTGTTAATACACAGACAAATCCACTCCTGGATCCAACAGGAAGGAGGTGAAGGGTACTGTGGAGCTGCTAACGCACGTGATGTACCTATGGTAAGTTTAACCTGCAGCAAGACTGGCTGGTTTACCTTGTTGCCTACTTAGAATCTGACTTCAGTGACTGCAGGAAAGACTCTATGCAGCTTTGAAGGGACAAAGTGAAATAAAAAGGTCTTAGTAAATAGGGATTACCAAAAGCACATTCATTACCTGATCAACACGAGGGGAAAGCAGTGTTTTGCTGGCATTTTTTCCCTACCTTCTGTATCTTATAGCCCATGATAACAAAACCTGCCTGGGAATTCTCCCTTTTTCCCACCAGGAATGCCTCAAAACCCCCACAGACAAAAGGGGGAAGACTCCAGTGAAAACCCTGCATTCAGCAGCGCTGAGAAAAGCTGTTCACAGAACCTCAGTGCAGCCCTCGGCTTGCCTCCACGCAAGTTTTAACCTGACAATGTCCCTTTTACAGCCTCCAAACCTGATGAATAATGCATGGCTGGGATAAAGCAGGAATATAATATCCACTAATGCTTACCCTAACGGAGCAACAAGGCCTGCTAATAAGTCATTTATTAACCCCAAACCGTGCTGCTGCTTGAACAGAGCGAACACCTTAGCTTTCAGCCCTGAAAACACCACTGGAGTTTGCTCTGGAGCATGGAATGAGGATGCTAAGGGCTGGCTGAGACACCCCCCCCGGCTCTCATCACACAAACAAGGCTTGGCCTGGACTTTAGGAGATGCTAACAGAAGGAAACCCCCCTAAAACAAGGCTGGGAGCTGCCACCCTCCTTTTTCCTCCTCCTTGGGAGCCGCAGCCTCCCCTTTTCCATCGGGATAAGAGCGATGGTGGGAAGCCCACAGCTCCAGCCGCTTTCTCAGGCATTCCAAAATCCGGCCGGAGCCTCTTTCTGTAGCACACCCCCTCCGTAGCTGGATGTCTGCCTAATTGTCTATTTATTTATCCCTGCCTTTTCCCAGCTCTCCGCTCATACACTGGTGCAGGAGGAAAGCCAAGGCCGGCTCCCAAGGCAGACCCCAAAATAAACCCCAAGGGGGGGGGGTGTGTGCAGCTTTTCCCCCTATTCCCAAGAGGAAGCTGGGAAGCACTGGCCAGGAAAGGGGTGGGAGCAGGAAGGGGGGATGCTGGAGGCATCACCCACCCCCTCTGCTTAAAAATAGCTGCATCCAAAGAGTGGCTGCAAAGAGCCACAAAGGGCCGTGTTGAGCAGAGGCAGCTGCAAGCTATTTGCTGCCCCTGGTAATCAGCATCTCTGCTTTCCAAGCCCCCCCGGCCCCTTCCTCCCCTGCCAGAAGCCGCTGCTGCTTTTCTCCAAGCCACATATGTCATGTCAACAATCAATGAACACAGGGTCTCTGCCGGGGAATAAAGGGGAATGAGCTTTGATTTTGTGGAGCAGCTTCAGTGCCTTGTTTCATACATGGCTTTGGTCTCTCCTCTTTGAGCTGTCACCAAGGGGTTTGCTGCACCACATCTCATCAGGAGAGGCCAGGATACCTCTTGCCACCTTCAGTGGGATCAGGGACGTGCCAGCCACCAGAATGCCACTTATATGGATTTCTTTATGCAACAAGAAAAGGGATGCTATTGCCCAGCATAAACCAACCCACTGGTGGTCCTCACCAATCTCAGTCGGTGGCCCATAACAGGGCTGGAAAGAATTAAACGCAGCCCTATCCCCATGTGGGGCTGCTGGCAGGTACCACAGGCACCTCATTTCACATCCCTCCCTGGTACCAAGCAACAACGGGGCAAACCCCTGAGGTTTTGTTGGTTCTTTGGGTAGGTTGCTTGCGTCTGTGGATGGGTACGGTCACCCAGTGATGGGGGGATGCTTGAGAGCCCAGCCCTGCCCTGGCTTGCAGGGAGATGGGATCAGGCACCACTGCTGCAGCCTGTAGGGACAACAGCAGAGCTCCCACTGCCTCTAGTTCTATCACCAGGATTGGAAAAAGGGAAACACAACTGGTTTCACACAACCAGTGGTACCATCTGTCTCTCAGCTCACCACCACGTTGTTTGGGGCCACTGATTGAGTGCTGCGTGTTGTTAAGACATTACAGTGTGGTGGGATGCAGAGAAAAGGCAGGTCCAAGGCAGAGGGTAGGAATGCCAAAGGAGCCCAAAGGGTTTGTGTGAGGGGATTCCTGTGCTCAGCCATCAGCTGTGTCCTTTCAGCCCCAGCTCTGCCATCCTCACTGCTAAACACTGATAGAGGAGGGTCAGATTTCTGCATTAGTGTTCTACAGCAGATCATGGGGTTTCTTTCACCAGGAGCCTGCAGCCAGGCTGGAGGCTGTGGGTACAGAGCTCAGCTTTAAAACAAGGCATGAAGAAGAAATTCCAGCTGCTGCGAGCTCCTATTTTACTCTATTACTCTGCCTCTGATGCACTAGATAAATGCAGTTTAAAACCCAGCTCATTTCCCTTGCACACATCTTTGCTAGGGCTCAAGAGATGGAGGATGAGGGTAAAAGCAGAAAGGACAGAGCCATCTGAACCTGTTCTCAACATAAGAGCAATTCCAGCTTTGCAGCTCGCCCTGCAGAAGACAATAGGGGCTGTGTTGTTTCCAGGAAGGAAGCACCTGGGCCAGGTCATCAAAGCTGCTTGTTCAATAGGAGGTCACTGGCTCTATGGAGCATTCCCAACTCTGCTTTCATCCTCTCGCCATCTGTTAACTCCCAAACCTCCCAGCACGAGCTGCTTCACACTGGGGCCTCTCCTGAGTGGGTCCTGCAAGCACCAAACACTCTTCTGGGAGGGCTTGGATCCACATCAGTGGCCTCCATCCATGCTCAAGACAACACAAAGAACCAGCTTAATCCACCTAAACAGCAAACCCAGGCACTTTCAGGGCCCCAGTGATGGTCCTGGCCATGGACCATGTGCTAGGACTGGTGTTGGAGCCATCCCTGAGGAGCCCTTCCCTGTCCCCTGCTCTCTCAGCCCCCATGAACTGCCCTACTGCAGCTCAGCAGTTCTACTTCCCCAAGCACTGCACTAAACCGGACCGAAAGTGGTGAAACAGAAGAGTAAAAGGAATCATTCATGGAGGTTCAATAATTCCTTTCACCCAAATCAGAACTGAAAATTAAACATAATGAATCCATCAGAGATCTCCGAGCTCTGCTGGGTGGGAACCACCAGCACTTGTGCCGTCTCTGCATCTCCTACAGGGCAATCACGAGGATGCACTATGCACCCTTCTCCCTTGCACCCTGATTTCAGCTGCCCTGGATAAGAAAGAATCACTGCTTCTCAATTATTTCCAACATCCCCTAATTTCTGCTGCATCACTTCTGGGATATGCACTAAACATCCCAGGTGAAACCTCCCCACACATCATCTCCCACCCCACTCCCCACCAACCCAGTTACTCCCCCAGCTCTGCTGCCCATCACTCCCAGCTCACATCCCACATCACTTCCCATCCACACCACAGCCATGAATCCAGGAGGATCCTGAATGGAGCTGATTCCCGCAACACTGCATAAACCGGTGGGACTGGCAGGGCACCATCGCCAGCATTCACCAAGGTGACAAGATGCACGATGTGTTGCCTTCTCCCCTCCATTGGGATCAAACTGAACACCACAGGAGGCAGGAACAAAGTCTTCCCATTGCAAGACCAAATCAGACCCACACGCTGGAGAAATCTGGGATGGGAGTCCCTGCTGCCATCCCAGCCTTTCTGTTTGAGCTTGCTCTAAATTGGAAACACGCTTTGATTCAAGCCAAAAGCTTTTTATGCTAAACAGAAACTGAAAGTCTCGAAGCTCTGGCAAACAGAGGCATTGGCAAAATCATGGCCTTGAAGGGAAAATGCTGGGGATGAAGGGAACAGTGGGGTTTGTAAAGCCTGGTGCTCCCACGGAGGAGGGGGCAGGGAGAGCTTGGAAACACTTAAATGGCAAAAAGTGTGGAAAGAGGACGGACAGAGAGGCCAGGATGTTTAAGGTTTGTTTTTAATCCCTGCCAATGAATTCCCGTCCTGTGCCAAAACTGAAGTAAACGGCTTTGATCTAAAAAGGAGGAGAAAAACACATGCACGGATTCTTGGCTTCTTCAAACAATATAGATGACAAAGGAGGGAACTACAGTGAAAATTAGCTCTGCTGATGGTGACATTTCAAAATGCCAAATAAAGGGGGGGGTGGGGGTCAATGAGGAAACAATAATCACACACATCTACGTACCCACAGCATCACTGGGCACACATCCTGCCCTCCCTCTGATCCCCCCCCAAGCAGCCACTGATGCTGTACACCGTTCTCTATCCACCCATTTATCAACTCCACAGGTTTCCATGGCCAGGAGCAGGGCTTGGGGCTCTGCAGGGCTCCAGATGTGACCCTGCAGCCCCCTGTGCAGTGCCAGACCTCCCAGCTCTGAGCTGACCTCTCTCCTCCTGTTTATACACCCGGCCCAGGGGTCCTGGTGCTCCCTAACCATTGCCAGATGCCATCTGGTCTCGCTCTTCATCCCACCCCAGTTCCATCAGCTTCCAGCTCCCTCCTGACCACCCTCCCAGCCATTCCAGGCTGGAGCATTGTGGAGTTACTGCTATTAGAATCTGTGTGAGTTCCTGCATTAAGAGCAGGACTATGGTGCTGCTCTTAATGGATACAACCCCCCAACCCCATATGCATGACCAAACTCTGGCATGGAGGTGGCTGACTACTGGTTTAAGCATCCTCTTAGAAGCACAAGTCTTAATACCAA
>JANRGW010031874.1:0-11524 GCA_024733675.1 Psilopsiagon aymara | reverse complement strand
CAGGCCACAAGTCAAAAACACAGTGCTGCACCAGCTACTAAGGAGAAAAATGACTGCTACTGCTGAACCCATGACACAAAGATGTCAAATTCCCTTTACGGAAAGAATGGAGGGTAATTTATCCTGGGCAGGTACCAATTTCAACATTACTGTAGTTTCATTTTTTACAGTTACTTTACTTTGATTTCCTTTTTTTATTGATTGTCTTACTTTAGAATAATTTCCCCCACCCCCCAAAAAAATCAGACTTTGAGAGACACAGCTTTGTGATTTAATAATTTATGTTTTGTGATTGATGTGGGATTCAGATTGAAGTTTAGGTACCTATATATGCAAGTGCCTAACTAAAACATGCATGCAATGCTCTCTCTCCAGTCAGTGGAGTTCAATTAATTTGCTTGATACATGCATCCACTTCATTTTAGGTGCCCTGCTATAGTTCACTTGGCTTCTAATCACTTCTACAGCAGTCTACAAGTTATGTAGATCTATGCTGATGTGTCTCATTCTCAGGGATGCCTCAAGCATCACTGTGATTGTCCGGATGAAAAAAAGCCCTGGTCATTGCATTAAGTGAAGCCTAAAAAGTGAATCAGTTGACAAGCCAATAGTACCTTGGTTCAGTTAGCTAAATATGTGAATTTGATATTGCTGCAAGATTCTGTAGGACATCTGATATGTCTGCATGAGTCTGACAGATATGATATGAGACATACAAGAGAGGCATGCATTTCTAGGGTAGCAGTTATATAATGTATAAATTGGCAATGCTCAACAAATTTCATACATAGATGAGAGATTTTTTTGTTTGTTTGTTTGCTTGTTTTAATGTCGTCACTCAATGTATTGATGCCCAGAAATTCAGAGGGTGTAGAACAGGCAATGTTAAATTAATAAAATAAATAATTTATTAACATTGGGAATTTTGTATTGACGTTCTTGAAATTATTCTGAAGGTTGGGTATTTAAGAAAATCAGGTAAAGAAAGAAAACCACATCACATAAATGTTTTGAACAAAAAAGAGTGACATGTTATCTTATATTTGACATGCAGTATGAAATCCAGGACCACACTTTGGATATTCAAGCTCCATAGAAACAGAAAGAGATACATAATGCAGCAAAACACAAATGAATCTGCATGTTGAAATAAGAAAATGAAGGAAGTTGTAAGATGCTGGCCAATACAGGAAGATTGGATACAGATGGAGGTCAAAAATCTCATACTGGACATACATCCAGGTTTAGAGAAACATTTATGTCTAAATGTGTACAAACCTGAACCATTCTCATTTTCATCCTCTTTCTGGGATCTGAAAAATTCTCACCCTTACAAAATACAGACGAATGATGAGCTCAATTTTTGTAAAGTTGTCTAGTAATTACAGCATATTCTTTTCCTTTCTCTTTACACAAAGGTGTGGATTAAATTTCCTCCTTTCCTGAGCTGAAAGATCTCAAACTTATTACTCCATTTTGTAGCTGAACATGGTGGAGAAAGCAGAAAAGGAATGGGAGAGGAGAAAGGGAGGTGGAGACTCAAGATGTCAAGAATAATTTTACTGTAAGCACAATCTTGAAGCTCATTACCCTGGCATCTCACTTTGATCAAACAGCCATTATATTAAAAGAACAGTTTAAAAAATATTGTGGACATAATGGTTTTAGCTTCCTTATAATTCTGGACACTCAAAGTTTCTCATGCTTAAGGCACTGCATCTTAATAAATTTAACATTGTTTAAAATTAAACATTGTTTAAATAAGATAATTTCAACATTGTTTAAATTTAAATTTAACATTGTTTGCACTGCATAATATACTGAAATATTTTATGCATGGAATACTGTCAAGGAAGTAAAGCAACAAAACAGAAACCAAAAATACTGATGTACTTACCACAGATAGAGACTGGAGCATGAACCACCGACTAATGGGGCAACAGTATTGCTACCATTCTGAGTGTATTATCATGATTTCCCATTGACAGGTTGTTCACTGATTTATTGAAATTTTTCATTTTCTAGAATGTCTAAACAGAAAAAAAAAAAAAAAAAAGCCAGGGAATGTAGTATCTGTGAAGACCACAGCAGCAGCAGTTGTTTTTTCCCTTCTTAGTAGCTGGTGCAGTGCTCCGTTTTTGACTTTCAGCATGGAAGCTGCACTGATAACACCCATGGTTTTAGTTGTTGCTCAGTAGTGTTTGCTCTGACCAAGGACTTTCTGAGTCTCGTGCTCTGCCAGGGA
Organism: Psilopsiagon aymara; assembly: GCA_024733675.1. Classification (NCBI taxonomy): domain Eukaryota; kingdom Metazoa; phylum Chordata; class Aves; order Psittaciformes; family Psittacidae; genus Psilopsiagon; species Psilopsiagon aymara. The sequence goes on along the minus strand of JANRGW010031874.1, from coordinate 9,279 downwards.
GGAAGGGAAGCAGGGAGGAAGCAGAGACAGGACACCTGACCCAAACTGACCAAAGAGGTATTCCATACAACAGCACGTCATGCCCAGTATATAAACTGGGGGCAGTTACTGCTCGGGTCAGACTAGGTATCAGTTGGCAGATGGTGAGCAGTTGTATCTCTCTCCTTGTTATTTCCCTTATCATTATTGCTGTTGGTGGTAGCAGCAGTGGTTTGTGTTACACCATAGTTACTGGCCTGTTCTTATCTCAACCCATGGGAGTTACATTCTTACATTCTTTCGATTCTCCTCCCCATCCCTGAAGAAGCAGGGTTAGGAAGAGCGTGGAGGGAATGAGGGCGCAGCAGCATGGTTCTGGGATGCTGGCTGGGTTTAAACCACGACACACAGTCAATGGAAACTGCAATTTTTACAAGTGGCTGACCATATTGTTGTAGTATCAGATAATCCAAGAAAAAATTATAGGATGCTTATCTGACATCAATTGATATACTTCGTGTCTAAGTGCTGAGTTTGTTATTAAGCAACAAGAAAGTAATACAGAGGTACTATTTTAAGGGGAGATTACTGAAAGCAATAATTTTCATTTCATATTAAGGTGGTTCCAATTCCAAGATTCCACCTAAGCTACCATCAGTCTTTGCTGTCACACATGAGTAACAAACTATCTTCCTTGGGATAAATTTTGTTCTACAATTTAGCAGCTATTCAAACTCAAGCTTTTGTTATGTTATGGTAGGATATGATGCAAAATTCATCCAAAATCAATGCAATACTCCTACAGATTTAAAATAGCTTTGAATTAAGACTTTGAATCATAGAACAGTTAGGATTGGAAAGGACCTTAAGATCATCTAGTTCCAGCCCCGCTGTCATGGGGAGGGACACCTCCCAATATATCATATCACCCAAGGCTCTGTCCAACGCAGCCTTGAACTTCGCCAGTGATGGAGCATTCACAACTTCCCTGGACAGCCCATTTCAGTGTCTCACCTCCCTTACAGTAAAGAACTTCCTCCTCATATCCAATCTAAATTCCCTCTGTTTAAGTTTGAACCCATTACCCCTTGCCCTATCACTACAGTCCCTAATGAAGAGTCCCTCCCTAGAACCCTTATAAGCCTTTGTCACCTTATAGTCACCTTATAGATTTGTCACCTTAGTGATGCACCTCAGGTTGTCTTCTTTCTTATGATGAAAAAGAATTCTGTTACCTATGAATGTAATCATGGTGTTAATATGGAAAGGAAAAATATGTATTGTCACAGCTTCTACTCATCACATGACACAGGCTCTGCACCATATAGTAAAACTGAGGCTAAGAATAAGAAAGGAGAAGATATCAACAGGAGGTTTTACTGTCTGTGATTTTAAGAAGAAAAAATTAAAAAGAACACTTTTTCATTTGCTATAAACTGTTGTATTTCGTTTATGTCTGAAGTGTGGAATTGATCCACAACAGCTTATAGTACCTGAATATTCATCTGATAACACCTAATCCTGATCTTTATTTACACTAGTGTAGATAGGCCTGATTTACAAGCATGTAAGTGAGCTCAGAATCATAGCCATGATCTTTACAAACACGCTGTCAAAGAAGAGGTAAAAGAAATACTGTTTCTCCCAGAAGTTATTTTTATGGTTACTAGCTCTGTGGATGCTGAGCATCTCATATGTATTAATATATTTATCCTCACAAAATGCATTTACAGAAAGGGAATATTTGTATGCTCTTTTAACAACTGTTTCTGTGGAAAAGAATCAGGTGTGTTAGATGATGAGTATCAATAATTTTATTCCAAATATTACTAAAAATTTGTAGTCCAGAGAAGCAAGAAATTAAAATCTAAATTCAATAATTGTCTCTCAGTGTCAGTTCAGAGCTGTGTGAGCCAGTGCCGAAAAGAAAATTCTTTGCAGATATTTTAGAACAGTCATTCTTAACCTTTTTTGAATTACCTCCAGGAAAACAATCTTTCCATCGTCTACATGCCCATAGAGAATGGGCTCTATAATAATTTTCTTCTCATTTAGGAGGGTACAGTCTTTTGGCAGGAAATTGGTGGCATAAATGTAACCCTGTTTGTGAATCCACTGAGACACTCTAGCTAATCCTACTTTTTCTGATTCCTTGGACAGAAAAAAGTCTGTGGAATGTATTGGCCTTTATTTTGAGCTGTACTAGTTTTTCCTGTGCTCTGACATGACAGAATAGATGCCAACAGGTATATTCAGCACGGTGAAGCAATGAAGAGAGATAGATGTACCGTGCAAGTAGCGCAGGTTGGAATAGCCAGTTTTGAAAAAAATTTTTCCTCTTGTAGCAGGTGTATTAAGAATCCACATGTATTATATGGGCAAAGGATGACGTGATCAAAGCTGCAAGGAAATAGAGAAGTCTGATAGCAGATTCCAATGCTTAGAATCATAGAATGGTTAGGGTTGGAAAGGACCATAAGATCAACTAGTTGATGGGTATGCGTTCTATGAATTCAGCTTACTATTTCCTTTCCTATGATGTTCAGGGGGGATGGAAACACCCCTGAAGTGCCTACTGTTGGGTGTCCTTCCTCTACATTTAAAGATGCTCTGCCTCCTTATATACTTTCAAGATTAGTAAAGAAAAAAATTATTAGTTCTCCATGAAAAGTCAATCCTGACTCAGCTGAAAATGTATGAACAACTCAGATGCCTGAACTAGGAAACAAGTGGCAGTTGGAAAACTGTAGATTTACTATCTTTGATACCTTAATTTGTATACCTTAAAGGCCTTGTATGAAGGTTTTCACAAATTTTTGATGAATATTTCTTTAGTCATTGCAGACTGCCCATCTACACAGAAGGTGGTCATTTCTGACACATTAGGTTCTTGCCCCAGAGCAGAATTTTTTAATATGATTCAGTCATTCACACATAGGTATCACATGCCATTTGAGTTCTCTTTAATTGTTCAAGATGTCACAAGGCTGGCAGACATAGTAGACAATGAAGAGAGATGTGTGCTCTTCTGCAGTATCAGATGAAATGCAGCAAAATCATTCTAGTGCATCTCAAGTTAGACTACTACCCTCTGCCTGGACCACTGGACTGAGTTCCTTATTTCTCCATTTACTTGCACATAAGGAAGCATTGCACTCAGCTCAGTTTTTCAGTTAGATTTTAGGCCACTCAATAAGACATCTATACTTCACTAAAATTCAAGAGTTCTTTTAGGAAAGACAAAAACCAGCTTTGTCATACTTTCCCACTATAGTTCCAGGCTTTTCTATACAATCTTATTTCTTCATCTTATCTGCCATTACTGCCTTCTGCAAAATTACCTTGAAGATACATGGAGAAATTAAAAAGGTGCACTGCACTCAGGAACTTTCCCAGGACCTTGGACACAAGATGGTTCCAGTTATAGTCAGACCATGTGCTGCAGTGATCAAGCAGACAGAAAGGTATTAGAACATATCTCTTCTAATATTGGGTGTACTACTGACAGAGTGCATTCTTTACGTGCTGACGATGCCTGTAACTCTGTAAATGTGAAGTATAGCTATCTAGAATAAGTAGGTGAATTGCATGACAGAAAGAGGCATGGGTTGTTGTGCTTATATATGTGGTGCAAACATGAAGAACACAAGGATGAGTCTCTGTGTGTCTCTGAGGCGTCTCTGGACATCTGGGTACAGCTATCCAGCAGCTGTGAGTTTCATGTGTTTCATGTCAGGAAGACAGCTAATGTGCTTACAAAGGAATGACAAAAAAGTAAGGAAAAGAACATAAACGAGAACTTAGATGTCTAATCTGTGACTATTAATCTGATAAATCGCATACACTGTTACACTTCAGTACATTTTTGGAGTATATTTTTGGCTTTAAGGAGTGTTTGTAAAGCTGAAATATTCTTTTGTGTAAATCTAGAAAAATCTTACCATTCTGGATAATTCATAGTAGTATTTTAAAATGAAAAATAGTGTTAATTTTTCTTGATCACTGAATAGTCATTGTTTCTTGTCCTTGGAAAAGTGTTCTTTGTCTTTCTGAATTTACCTATTTTCCTGAGACGTACCAGAAACCTAATGAATTCCATAGTTAATTCCAATAACATTTGAATTGCTGTTTATATTACTAACCAAAAAATACCTTTGTTTCCACATTGGTACCTAAAGTTGTACAGCTTAAAAATATCCCACAAATACCTGCATCATGCAGGTATGGCTGTATCCAGCCAAAAGCTAGTAACGGAGCTAGAGTAAGTTCAATTCAGAAAAAGATTTAGATTTTACCTATACTTCGTCCTATTCCAGAGTACCTATCCACTTTTACTAACTATTTAAGAAGCCAAGGGCAACCAAAGAATCTCAGTATCACATTCAAAGTTAGAGATGTGAATCAATATGTAAGCTTTTTGGCCTTACTAAGCAAACGTGCACTTTCTCCATAGGACTCCGGAATAATGATTTGGTTTATGCATACTCTATAATAGAATATATTATTCCTATGGGTTGATTACTTCCTTAACAAGGTGATCTGAAGTTTATAGAGGCTATACAAAAATTATGATCAAAACTTCTGTCAAACACTACAGAAGTTTCGTACACATTCAGAAATTGTAAGACCAATGTAAATACTCTAAGCAAATATATAAAGAAATAACATTCTTCCATAATTTTCAAATTAAGCATAAATTAAAATTGTTAGACAGAAGCAGTTCTCAGTATCTGTGATCTTACTTGAGGAGTAAGAAATGGAGGTGTTTAGAATAGATTCGTGTATGAAAGAAACCTTCATCTCTGAAGGTTTTCCGGCTTACCGCTTATTTTGAGAAAGCAAAGGTTTTGTCAATGTTTCTTTAATTAGCTTAGTTTTCTTGTTTAATGAAAAAAAGCAACCAAATCTAGCTGCACCCAATTATTAATATTAAAGTATTTTGGCGATAAGTGTTTATCACCAAGTAACAGAACTGGGAATAAAATTTTAAGCTATTAAAACTTATAATTAATAAAATTTGCATATCAAAATATACGGATCTAGGACTTAGGAAAATAAAATAAACTAAAACAAAACTGCTTACATCACTCATCTTCTGAACTGATCTCATGTCATGAACTCATATTTGCTTTCCAGGGCAAAAGGTGATGAGCCATAATTGTCATTTGACTCAACAGTTCCAGACTTTGAAACACAGAATCTAAACAGGAAGTCTCTTTGTGTTCTCATTTTCAAGAACAATTTGTATTTTAACCTATACAACTACTAGTGTTTGGGTTTCTGAGCATATCTATAAAAATTTTCCTACTAAAGGTAGCTCTCAGTCAGATATGCCAGAAAAGGTTTATCCAGGGCACTACAGACCACTATATGTCATTATCAACCTGAAGACACTTGGATTTAGAATTAATTTAAGTTAGATTTTTAATGACTGCTTTTATGACTGCCCCTTTACAAATTTTATCATGCCTCTACCTTCAAAAAGATCTGCCTGAATGACTGATTATTTTTAGTTGTATGATCACTAGTTTAAAAGTTTTAAAGTACAGTATGATAATAAAATTCCTGACATTAACTTCTACAATTGTTAAAGCAATTTCTGAATTGCTGCTTAAAAAGCCAGCCCAAGCTTTATGAACAGTGTTTTTTATGTATTTTACTGAAGAATCAAGATGATTACTGCTGTGATGAGGGTTTGTTTCTAGAATGCATCTGCTCTGAAAAAGATCAGTATGCTCTTCTAGCATACTTCACTACTTAATTTGTTCTTACTTCTGTATACAAGTAGTTTTCTTTTCCTTTAAATTTTATTTGAAAATAAAAGCACTTTATTAAAAATGTTCTTTTTTATCTATTAGTGCTATCTGAGCTTCTAATTGGTGTGTATACATTTCATTTTTTTTAAAAAAAATGTTTATCACACATTAACAACGTGTTTAGATGAAAGAAGAGCAATTCTTGCTTGTTTGTACATATGAAAAGGATATATACCTATAAATAGGAGTTTGTTACGGACAAAATTTTATGAGTTTCAAGAGCTTGATTTAAGTTCACTTACAAAAAAAACCTTCACTAACCTATAAGCTGTCTAAAACCCTGAGGTCTGCAAAAATTGAGTGTTGGAAAACTTAAAAGAATTGACTTTTCTGGTGCCAGATGGTTTTGGAAGTAATGAAAATGGCTATTCTTATCTTATTTTAGCACTAGTTCTCCTGGACAGATTAAAAAGTGTAGAGGAAAACAAAATTAATAACATCAACAACAAACTAAAAGTTATGAAACTTGTAAAAAAGATTTAGTCTGGATCTAAGACTTCTGTTATTTGTCAGTCCTTGATATATCCAGCTACAGCCATATATATCCTTTCAATGTGTATATGTAAGTACTTAAAATACGTGTGAACTTCCAGAAACCAATGTTAATCTGATATCAGTGGAAATGTTGCTATTGACTTTAATGTAGACAGTTTGAATTGTCACATACTGATGTCATATGCATCATTTCAAGCTTGTGACATTTCAAGAATGATGTAACTCTGTGAAGCAATCAATACTCCAATGCACAGATACTGTTACGTATAAAAGCTATAGTCCATGATGTGTTCTCTACTGAAACACATAGGAATGCTAATTTCTCCCTTTCAGCTGCCCCACTGATTTCCTGCATAAAAATAGAGAAAATTACTGAGTACCAGATTTATATCAACTAATGTTAGGTAACTTATCCTTGGTAGCTGATTAGTTAGCGTAAGGTGTAGGTATAGGTAATTCCCTTCCTGTTCAGATAACTAAAATGGTTAGGACAAAATCACCATTTGGAGCTGCTTGCATTTCTCCATTGATAACTGACAAAGTTAATTTGGGTTGAAATGAATCCTTGTTTTACTTTCTCCAAGTCTCAATGACATTTTCTTCAAAGTCCAGACAGTGCACTTTTCTTCAAAAGTTCCTGCTGAAAATTTTAAAGCTCATTAGGATTCTAGTTTTACCAGAGCTGTTACCATCTAATAATCACCATGACTACTGGTGATTCATTCTAGTTTTTGAATTAAACAGCTTTTCTAAATATTTTAAAAATATAAATGTTTGATACATTAACATAGAGAAGTTTAAGAAGCTGTTGCATACCATTTCACTAGGGGAGGGAATAAACCTCTAACAGCTAAGAGATCTGCTACTGTATTTCCTGTGTGCTTAATTCAGCCAGTTCATCTATCTGATTAAAACCATGTACTTAGAGATCCTTTGTGTTCAAACAACATACGTATTTTTTTTTTAAGTTTGACAAGCTGTGACTACTAACTTACATCCTACCAGATATCACTTTATTTTCCTGGATGGAAATACTTCAGATTTCTTACCATTCTTTCTTTTGTCCTGTTCTCTTCTGAATGTCCAATTTTGACTTCATACAAAACTGCTTTAATCAGTTTTAACAGACAACATCAGTACAAGTAAATTACTTTTTTCAGATACTTCTGTCCCTCTGTCCCATTTGTGATGGTTTGGTAGGAAATATAGCTCAGATGGTATTCTTGATTCTCAGGTATTCATAATTAATCTTTTACATGAAATTTTATTTACTTTGATGTCACTAATGGATGCAAAAAAAGACATCAGAGTTATTATTTAGACGGGAGTCCACTTTAAAAAATAGGCAAGTTCAAAAGAAAACCTATTCAGCTATACAATAGAATACAAAGTTCACTTACTGATTATAACACTGGAAATAAGTTTAAAAAAACCCACAATCTTAATCCAGTAAATCAGAAAATGCCACTGAGATTTAAACCTAATCTCTTTACTACTTGGCATTTTAGAATGCCTTGACACAGCTCATCTTCAAAATCTACTGAGCTACATCTTGTCCTGACTACACTGTTTTACAAATAGAACACTTCTCTCTGTAACTCTATTCTAGTTATATTGAAATCCTAGCAGTAGTACCAGAATAAAGTAACCTTCAGCATATCTCCTTGGACCTTCAGGGTGTTTTTTAATATCATGAGTCAATTTAAAGTGTGGTTATGGTTTTGATTATTCATAGTTTTTTCTGAGAAAACAAATCAAAGACTGTTGAAATTTGCCCAAAGCTGAAAAATGTATATACCAATATATTATTTTAATTACTTCTTCTTTTAGGTTTACTTTCTTGATTATGAAATGAGTACTTGTGTATTGTGATGTCTGAAACAGCTGTTACTACAGAAAGCAAGATTTTCCATCGGAAATTTTTCACTTCAAAAAATTTCATAACATTTATTTTAAAACAAAGGCACAGGTTAGCAGCCCACAGAGACTTTGTGGGTCAGGGTTAAAGGGAGAGCAGCGATGGGAGACATTATTGTGGGAATCTGTTACAGGCCGCCTGATCAAGAGGACTTGGTGGATGAAGCACTCAGTAGACAGATAGGGAGAGCCTCACACTCGCAGGCCCTTGTTCTCATGGGGGACTTCAACCACCCTGATATCTGTTGGAGGGATGGGACGGCCCAGCACAAGCAAACTAGGAAGTTACTCCATTGTGTGGAAGACAACTTCCTTCTGCAAGTAATAGAGGAGCTAACAAGGACAGGTGCAGTGCTCGACCTCGTTCTCACCAAGAGGGAAGAGCTGGTTGGAAATGGGAGTCTCCAGGGCAGCCCTGGTTGCAGCGATCATGAGATGATCGAATTTGAGATCCTCAGGAGAGTGAGAAGAGCGTGCAGCAAGCACAATGCCCTGGACTTCAAGAGAGCAGACTTTGGCCTCTTCAAGAACCTTCTCAGTAAGGTTCCATGGGATATAGCCCTAGAGAGCAGGGGGGCACAAGACTATTTGTTGATATTCAAGAATCAACTGCTGCATGCTCAGGACCGATGCATCCCTACTAGAAGGAAGTGAGGCAGGAGGGCCGGGAAACCCCCTTGGATGGATAAGGAGCTGCTGAAGAAATGTCGAAGGAAAAAATAGGCTTATAAAAGGTGTAAGAAAGGACAGGGGGCCTGGGAAGAATACAAGCCTGTTGTCTGGGAAGCTAGGGACCAGGTTAGGAAGGCTAAGGCCCACTTAAAACTAAACCGGGCTAGGGATGCTAAAGACAACAGGAAGGGATTCTATAGGTACACTGAAATAAAAGACAGGCTAGGGACAGCGTGGGCCCCCTCTGGAAGGTATTGGGAGAACTGGCTACCCTGGATTTGGAGAAGGCTGAGGGTCTTAACTTCTTTGCCACAGTCTTCACGGGCAAATGCTCTGACCACACCACCCAAGTCTTGGAAGGCAGATGCAGGGACAGTGAGAATGAAGACCCTGGGCCCAC
>JANRGW010031873.1:64759-82725 GCA_024733675.1 Psilopsiagon aymara | reverse complement strand
TCTGGAGCCAGAACATCTGGGAGGTTTTAGAAATTAAAAGGAATATGCAGGAGCGAGGGGAGAGAGGAGAGCGGGGATGAGGATGCAGGGTGAGGATGAGGATGGCTGAGCGGGCGCCTTACGGTTTTCCTGCTGGGCTTCCGCGCTGGCTGATAATGACTGCTGTCGTGGAGCTCAGGAGAAGGCTGTGCACTCTAGATCGTGGATTTCTGTACTGAATAGAAATATTTTCCGTGGGGAAAATAAGGGAATGTCAGGTTTTGTTGGGTTTTTTTCCCCCTTTTTTTCTTCAAGATTCTTTTTTTCCTGCAGGACAGGTAAAGCTGAATGTTGTAGGGCTTTCACACAGGAAGTTATTTGTGACGCCTCAAGCTGTGCCAGCAGAGGTTCAGACTGGATGTTAGGGAGCATTTCTTCACAGAGAGGGTGATCAGGGATTGGAAGAGGCTGCCCAGGGAAGTGATGGAATCACCATCCCTGGAAGTGTTAAGAACTTGTGTAGATGATGCTGTCAGTGGCATAGTTTATCTGGGGACTTGGCAGTCCTGGGGTAAAGGTTGGAACTGATAACCTTTCAAGTCTTTTCCAAGCTAGTTGGTTCTGTGGTTCTATCAAAGGGACTCATTAGGTCACATGAAATTATTCCATGGCATCACTGTCATTTACTGATCCCATCCCCACACACAAACATGCACATGACCCATGGATTATCATCAGCATGTTTTGGTCAGGGGACACACTAGGTTAATGAACAGATTTGTCCGGTGTGTCACCTGGCCAACACAACTGACCTACTGATAGACAAAATTGCCTGCTGGGGGCAGGGGTGGAGGAAAACAGAGTTAGGGAGGATGGAAACCTCTGTAGGAGTCAGAAGTTAAGTTTCCTTATGGGTCTTACCAGACAATGCCAGCAATGTGCTGAGTTTGTTACAGCAGCAGCTCCACTCTGTGCATCATTGAGAAGCAGCATCTTTATGCAGAGAAGCTGCACTGCCTGGTTAGTTAGTCTGTATCAGCTCTACGGGAAGAGCCTGTCAGTGAGGCTGTTTCACCTTTCAGGGGGCTGTGATCTGTTAACTCTGCTGCTTCTTTTGAGGTTTTCCATTCTTCAGCCAAAGCAGTTTTGCAGAATTCCTCCCTTATCTGCTAATTAACCCTTTTCCTTATCAGGCATCAGTAGGACTCTTAAAATACATTGTAACTCGAGGCAAAGCATTTTTTTCTGAGGATGTACTGTATCAAAATGTCCTCCTTCTCTGTGGGACACAAAACTTCAGTGAAGTTGCCAAGGACTGAATGCTCTCCCTCTCTCCAGTTTGCACTGTGCCTGATATTAGCTTGGCTGTGATTCCATCAGAAACCATGAGCAAAGCAGTGTGGAAAGGCAGTGAGTAGAAGACCTTCACAGGAAAATGAAATGACATCAGAAGTGGCATTAGAGATTTGTAATGAGGGGGCTGCTGAGAGAGAGCTTGCAGCATAAATGTCAGGGAACAAGCATGCTGTGAGAGGTGTGATTGCTCAGATGAGCATTGAATGTTCATGGTTATGAAAGGCCCCTGTGCCATTTTCCATAAAAGTAGCGACATTAAAATCCAATGATCCACCAAATTCTTTCATTCTTCTCATCACATAAAGTTCCTTATCTAGTTGCAATTTGATATGCAAGTCTTCCTTCTTAGTATTTTATGCACAAAAGCCTTCTCATCTCAGCACTGTGGAGATGGCAGATCTGTTCCTGTGTGTTGTGAGCAAAGCCTGATTAAATTTCCTAAACAAAACATAGCTTGGACAATAGTGGTGACTTTAGAAGCAGCTGATTTTTAATATGCTTTTCCACAGGCTAGTTTAAAAAAATGAAAAAGGTGATGTAGTCTGAAGCCTAAATTGATGGAAATGAGAATTTGATAATTCAAAAGAGTTAGCTGTCATCTCAATGAGGTGATTTGGAAAACAAGTGCACTTTCAGCAAGGAGTGAATTCAGTGGCCTTGCAGCCTAACTCCTCGGTTTTAGATGCTCTCTAAATTCAGACTGTGGCAACTCTTTCTGGAAGAAAAGCACATGAAAAACGTTGCGTTCTTAGCATATACAGTGAGTTCTATACCAGTGACAGCTTTCAGTAAGCCCTGCCATCAGCAATCACTTGTGGTTGTATCCCCATGCTTCCATTGCAAGTTTGCTTGACCTTTACAGGCATTTTCTGTTAGGTAACTGATTTTGATGGTCCACAGAGCAGTTCAGAGAAGTACCTCTGAAAAGTGAAAAATCTTTGTTTCATCTTCTTGTAGGTGCCATACTGAAAGTTTTGGCTTGTGGAATGGCTGCTACCTATCCAAAATAGCCATCCATGGAGGTGCTTGCACCACCCAGTGCAGTCCCTCCTCACTGTCTCTCTGTCCTGGAGAAGACAAGCCTGATGAAGGACTCTTGCAAGAGGTGGACAAAACATTCACTCCTGTTCTCTCAGGTCTGAGAGATTTACATGGGCAGATGAATGGGGGCTCAAGTTATGAGCTAGCAGCTGCTTTGCTTCTTTTTTGCTGTGGAAAAGTGGATCCTATTCCTCTCCTCTGTCCTCACCGCACCAAATCTGGCACAAGAGGAAACCTGCCAATGACATGGGAAAAGAGGAAGGGCTATCCAGGGCCAGGCAGGCTGGCAAAGCGAGCTAGGCAGTGCCTAGGGCAGGGGCACTCTCAGGTAGTGCTGGATGGATCATAGAAGGGTTGGTTTGGCACTGCACTACTAAAAAATCTCTAGCAAGGAAGGAAGGCAGATGAAGAGAAGAAGATCAGAAATCACTTTGGCCATCTGTGGTGGGTTGATCATGGCTGGGGATGCCACCAAAGCCACTCAAATCACTTCTTCTCAGCTGTACAGGAGAGAGAAAATACAGGAAAAGGCTTGTGGGTCAAGATAAGGACAGTTTGCTGTTTGAAACCGGATTCCTAAGACATTATGTGACAAACATAATGCATGTTTTGAGTTTGCCACCTGCTCGTTTTCTTTGACACCCTCTAGTTCATTTTTGGAAGAGAGGATGAATGGATCTCTGTTATTCATCTTTACTTAGTTTCTGCTGGATGAGCAATGTTACCCTGCCTTACCTGTTTAATGTTCCTTGAATATATATTAAAATAGGTAGCAAGAGGAGTTATGTGTCAGGCAGAGGTGGTTTCTGTAAGTAATGTGTGGAAAGAAGGGAAATAGCCTGGAGTTTTTTCACTCCTGCTAATTGCCTTCTTTCTTCACCTACTTACTGCAACTTGTTCCACACCCTGCAGTATGCATTCATGCTGCCTTAGAAGTGAAGCAGCAGTGTTTCAGTATGCAGGGCCTTCCAGTGCATGGTAAAGCTTTATTATTTTTCCTGCCTTTTAGAAGATAAAAGCTTCTAACTAGCTTCCTTTATTTGTATTCTGCAGCTGTGATAGCCTTAGCTGCCTTTCAGTCCATTAATCAGTTTCCCAATCCAGATGCAGGGCACAGATGTAGAGAATTTTCTGTCCTGAACTCACAGATTCCTTAGCCTTAACAACCAAATTAAAGCCATCAGTTCCAAATTAGAAATGCCTTCTTAAGATGGCTGTCTGGTAACAGCCTTTTGTTTAGTGATGAGCTTAAACCCCTATTACTCCTTCCTAGTTTTGTCTTTGTGTACCTTTGTGATCAGGTAACTTGCTTGCTGTTATGTTTCTGTCATAGACTCAGGCTGGTTCTGGTCACATCCACCATGGGGAGCTGCATGAGATGGTGGCTTTTCTGCTTCTGTTTATAGGGGTACAGCTTCAGTAGTTTTGGTTGGCAAACAGTAAAGGAGAACACAGTCACAGCCAGTTTTATGCTTCAGTGGTGACTGCTGGTTTTTCTGTGTATTTGTTTAATAAGAAAACTTACACAACTTCTTATAAGAAAGGGAAGTTTAAATGTAATGCAGTCTTTCAGGTTCTTTGAGAGTCTTTAATTAATATGTGTAAAAAAAGATGTGAAAAATTAATAATAGTATTGTTCTCCTGACTTTTTTTAGGATGGATATGCACTCAAGACTCACCCTTTCCTGAAGAACCATCTGCTCACCCTCCCAAACTATGGTAAGTCCTATGGAGAAACTGGAGTAGATCCTTCACTTTGTTCTACACACGTCATATCAGCTTGCATATGTATCTTGGTCATTTGTCAAACGGAGAGCAGCAATTGAACCCTTAACTAGTGTTTTCTGTTCCGAGCTTTTTGATAGTATCTTTCAGAATTAAGAATTCTGAATCATTCTCTCCCTGTGTGCAGTATATAAGCATTAATATTAATCACACTTTGTATTATTGCTCTTTCAGTGTATAAGCAAGTTTTCAGTAGTTGTAGGTAATCCATTATGGCACATTACTTTGTATTGCATGATCAAATCTGTGTTAATTGCCAGTTTGCAAATGTTATCCTCAATGCCTTCTTTATCCTCACCCTGTTGGTGTGATCAATATGTATGTGGAATTTGAGGAATGGAAGGATAAGTTATTCTTGCTTTAGGAAACTGAGTCTGTGTGCGTTACCCTTGCTCCACTCAGACAGCTGAAGTGAGAAATAAGTGCTCCAAAGGTATTAGTCTTGGAGAAAAAAACTTTTCGTGAGGAGAAAGTATTATGATAATGAGGAGACTGTAAGTTGCAAGAGTACATTAAGTGAATCAGTACTGCTAGTGTAACGGCTTTGTGTGGTGGTTTTGGTAGCGGGGCAGGTGACAGGGTGGCTTCTCTGAGAAGCTGCTCTAAGCTTCACCTGTGTCTGATAAAGCCAGCTGGGTCCAAGATGGACCTGCATTTGGCCAAGGCTGAGCCCATCAGTGACAGTGGTAGAACCTCTGACATAACATATCTAAAAAGGGCATAGGAAAAAACCCTTTTCAACAGCAGCTGGGAAGAGGAGTGAGAATGTGTGAGACAAACAGCCCTGCAGGCACTGTGGTCAGTGAAGAAGGAGGGGGGGAGGATGTGCTCCAGGCTCTGGAGCAGAGATTCCCCTGAAGCCCATAGTGAGGCAGCTGTGCCCTGCAGACCGTGGAGGTCTATGGAGGAGCAGATCTCCACCTGCAGCCCATGGAGGACCCCATGTGGAGTACAGGGATGTCTGAAAGAGGCCGTTACCCTGTGGGGTGCCTGCACTGGAGCAGCTCCTGTGGGGAGAGAAGCCCACATTGGAGCGGGTTTGCTGCAGGACTGGTGACCCTGCAGGGGACCTATGCTGGGCCAGTTCATGGAAAACTGCAGCCTGTGGGAAGGGCTTATGGTGGAGAAGTTTGTGGCGGATGTGAGGGAGCCCACAGTGCAGCAAAGGAAGAGTGAGGAGAGGTCTTCTCCTGTGGAGGAAGGAGCAGCAGAAATAATGTGATGAACTGACCACAGCCTCCACTCCCTGTCCCACTGGAGGGGAGGAGACAGAGAAAAATGGGAGTAAATGTAAGCCTGGGAAGAAGAGAGGAGTTGGGAGGGAGGGTTTTTGAAAACAGTTTTATTTCTCATTACCCTACTGTAATTTGGTTGGTAATAAGTTACACTCATTTTCCCCAAGTAGAGTCTGTTCTCACCATGGTGGTACTTGCTGAGTGATGCCCTTATCTCAGCCCATGAGGCTTTCGTTTTATTGTCTCTCCCCTGCCCAGCTGAAAAGGGGAGTGATAGGGCAGCTTTGGTAGGCACCTGGCACCCAGCCGGGGTCAAGCCTGCACAGCAAGCAATTCCTGTTGGAGCCAGCAGGGCTAAATTTGAGGGTAAAAACCAGTAAAATGGTCTACTGAGATCCTTTTATTTTCCCTTTTCCTGCATCCAACATCCTCCGCAGGCATCTCTGCAGCCACTCCCCTCTCTCTGAACACCATATGTCTGATGTTTTTTACAAGCTGGATTTTGTGCTGCTTTTTGGTTAACGAACCAGGAAGATTAGAAACTACAGGGAAAAAAATAATCAAAACCTGTACTTATTAGAAAAATCGGGGCACTTTTGTCTTCTGTTTCTGCAAGAACAAGAAATAGCCTAAAAACTTTAAATACCTAGGTTTCTCAGAGGTAATATGTTATTCATATCTTCTTCTTTCTCTCAGTGTGGAGGGTGTTCCTAGAAGAAAGCGTCATATGTCTGTGTTGTACCTCCTGAAATAGCTGGTGGTACTGGCAGCTGGGCATGAGTTTGAACAACTTTAATGTGTGCTGGGGTTTAAACCTTCCTTTGCTGTCTCTATAATAAAAGAAACTAAAGAGAGAAAAAAGAACATAAGAAAGAAAAAGCTAGTAAGTTCAATTTAGCTATTCTCCACAGAGTCATACTAAGCACAGAGCAGGATAATTGACAGTCACTTGAAAGTGCAATGCACAAACATGAATACCATGTTTGGTATGCATCTAAATGGCTTTCAGCCTCCTTGTATGAGATGTGATCTCCTACCTACTTTTTTAGCTTCCAGAGTGTGTATTCAGGAGCAAAGCACTGTTTGCACCATAGTAGGTGATAATGTGATGAGATCAAACAGGCTGTAACTGGACTCTTATTGAGAAACCAAGCCAAAGGCTATCTGTTTTGTACAACAGAGAATGGGCTCTTCTCTGGGGAGGTTTTGTTGCTCGTGGGGGTTGCTAACACACCTGAACCCAACTGTGTAAGTGGGTTGGTGGGCAGCAGCAGTAATAAGGCCTTTTTCCCAGTGCCTTGGAGTCCTGTGATAGGATTCCTCATGTCACTGTTAGTAAGATGCGAATACAGATACAAACTTTTCTCATGTTGGGACATACGACACTTCTCTGTCCTCCGTAAACTCCCTGAGGCTTAGTATGAATTGAGGTCTCACTAAACATAGTCGGTGTGGGCAATCTGTGGCCTTTCATCTCTACCTAGCTACCTATTTCCAGTGATTCTGTAGTAAGTTTGACTTCTATAATGTTGGGACCTACTTCAAAGATCTTTATTCCCTGTCCAACGTTGCTGAAATTGGCTTAAAAGTTACTTAGTTGGATGAGAGAGGCAGATAAAAGCACACACATACTTACATGCAGAAAATGAGCTTGGTGAAAGTAGGCTAAAAGCAAACACCGGCCTGAGCTGCTTCTTGTCAATGTGTACTTAGAACTTTGTGAACTCTTAGATCATGAAACACAACTTTCTAACAAATTAGAGATTTTCTGGTTTGAAAAGTGATCCTACAAACTGCATGGAATACCTGGGTTTTATGCTCCACTGATTACCAGAGCAATGTGATAGTATTAAAGCCTTCAGCTGTCATAAACATTTCGCAGCCTGAGTAGGTAAGTTCTGCAGGAAAACCTCAGAAATGCAAGGTTATGCTTGCACTGATACAAGCTCAAACAATTTACTGTTCTCACTGTTGACCATGTTGGGGATGCCTTGACATAGTTATTTTCTCAGTCCAATAAAACTTAGATTAAACTTTAAACAGTTATCCAGCACTTGTAATTCCCCTCCTTTAAAATTCTTCCTTTGATTTAATGGGTAGGAATATCCCACTCCTAGTAACTTAAAGTGCTTTCTGATGTTTGCCAAATTGCAGGTAGTTTGCACTCTGCAGGCTAAGATCTTCTGGTTTAGAGGCCAGGCTCTAGATTCCAGGCTGTGTTCATTCTTCAGCAGTAACAAGAATTAAGGTGAAAACTCACTCTGTCAAAGCTAGCCTCCATCACTTGGTGGAACCAGATCTGGGCTATGTTAAAGCGTAATTGAAAATCAAAAGGAAAGAGGACAATGTGGTTAACACCCCAGTTGTAAGATCATTCAAGGCTTGTAAATAGAAAAACTGTATAAAGCATCATTCCCAGAGTATTGCTTTTTGGCAATTAATAAGGAAAGCAATATGTAATAATCTTCAGTGAACTGATATTTCAAATCACCCCATAAAGATATTTCATTAAGAAAGCTCTTTTCATGTGTCATCATATGAATAGACATTCTTATATTAAAATCTAAGGAAGGTTTTAGAAATAAATTTGACTGTATTTTTTGTCAAGACTAGTTGAAGTTTCATTTTCCTGCTTAAAACCCAAGGAAACCCAAGCAACTCAAAGCAACCCTACTCTTGCCCCTCTATTCTTCTTTTTACTTTTAGCTGTTTTCAGGAATCAGAAATTTGAAACAAATCTTACTTTCATGTTAATTCCAGCACTGAGCAGGAAATGCGTGTAACTTCTTTGTATGTCTTATTGTAAGTGACTACCCTGAAGAGATTTTGAGTGCCTTGGGCAGTCAGGTACAATCCTGATGACCTATTTTGGGAAGATGAGTAGAAAAGAAAGTTTGCTAATCTTAGGTCATTGCAGCTCATTTAGGGGCTCCTGTAGCAGTCTGGACCAAACCCTGAATGCTTTGGCTAGTTACACTGTAAAAAGCAATGAGACTTCAAGAGTATGCCAACTGGAGAGTAGACAGTTATCTCAAGTCCATTTTAAGAGCCACAAAACTGTAGCTGTCCTTGGGTGAAGGTCTAAAGGGAAAGGATATTCCTGTGAAGCAGAATCCAGTCAAAGCAGTTGAGACAAGGCTCATTTTGCTGTCAAACAAAATCCTTTTACCTTTTTGTACCTGTCTCTTTTGCTGTGCTGTACTCTAGTTGTGCTTGCAAAATCTCATCTAGAAAGTATGTCCAGCCTTTCAGGGAATAGGATACATAGTGCCAGTGGGGATTAAATAGTGCTCTCTGCTAATCTGTTCCTGTTAACATGGAGTAAAGTCAGAGGTTTTCTGAAAGGGACAGTTGTTCCTTCATATCAGCCGCCCTTCTTAGTTTCGTTCTGTGGTTGACAGCTCCCAAACAATTTGACAAGTGTTTTTCCAGTGCTTCCCCAATCATATTGATTTCTACTGCTGCAGATTCAGGAATGATAAAGAAAAGCAAAACTTGTCCTGGAAATGTTCATGTCACATAAAGGAAAAACTTCTATAATGTGAGCTGGAATAAAGCATTTTGAAACCAAGCTGAAGTTCAGGTTGCTGTGTTATTGAGGGCCTAGAAGCCATCTAATTTGGGTTAAATTGCAGCCGAGATGAGTGGCCAGGTCTCACGGGAGCCTGTGAATCTCTGCACTAGCAGAAAGCATTACAGGCAGCAGCGACCAGCCCCTTCCTGTGTGGTGGATTTATTACTTCCAGTGCTACTCTTGCTGTGTGTTACTTTTCTTAAGTGGGAGTTGCGGACTTGCCCCTGTATCTGCCCTGCTTTCCCACACCTCCTTAGTTTCATCTGGATGCTCCATAGCCCCTTTCTGTAAAGGGGAATAGGAGTTAGGGTAAAATTATTGTGAACCACAGAAGTACAAGGTGGGAGTTCTCCTTTAATCCCCTTCTGTATTTGTGTACCACTATCTTGCCAGCCATGATTCTCTGCATGCAGCTCTTTCCCTAGAGCGTGTAAAATTTCTCATATATTTGTTGCTCAGGTACAGCTGTCCATAGCTGAAGTATCATGTTCTGAACAGGGTTTTTGTCTGCTGTCAGATCAAATGATGCTGATGGCTCTGATAAGGAAGCCCTCTGGGAGCCTAATGAAATTTTCTTCTGATTACAAGAATGTCTTGTAGTCAGGATTGTCAAGTGCTCCTACACAGTAGTATCCAAAGTAGCACAGGCTTTTCCTTAAACTGTGAAGAGAATAACTCTGTAGAATGGGTTGGAAGATGTTAGCTTTCTAACAGTCATCAATGTATTGTAACTGGCAACGTGGAAGTCCACCAGTCTGGGCTTTCTTCCTTCCTATCCAAACAAGCCCATTCTTGCTTTGAGGTGACAGGTATTTTTATTCCTTGGACAAAGACCAGTGGTCACAGTCACAAAGATTCACTTGGGTTTATTAAAAAAATCACAGATTTCCATTTGCTTCTCTTCTGATAAGTCAGGGGCTATCTGGGAGAAGGGCGGCTATAGCCTGTGCTCTGACATTCAAGCTGAAGATATGGGACTTGTGTATGAAGTGTTTGATGTGGTTGTGGGGTCAAAACAGGTAATACAACTAGGAGTCAAATGTTTCAGTGTAGTTTAATGCTATGGAAATTAATTCAATATTCATCATTATCCACAGAGCATCTCCAGAGGTTTTTACAGCAATGTCACAGCAAATCTATTCAGCTCTTAAGAAAAGAGAGACCATGCTCACAGCTGAGCTAATTTATATTAATACCCAGCATAACAGAAGTTATTTCACAAGATCTTTAGGCATTACATCTACAATTAGTTAAAAAGTACATACTTTATTACCTTATCTCATTTCCTAAGGTTTGGTTCTCATCTATTTGCAAATTTTTCAGGCTTACAAAGCTTCAAGGACTATTTTCAAAATAGCACATCTTGCTAAACTGTGCCCCGACAAAAGATTAATTATTTTAAGGTTTTTACCATACAAACCAAGAAAACTTCAATACTGGTAGGCTGGGGATTTTTGCTGCTGGAATTTACATATGTAAATTTCCCTAGGTAACAAAAATCTATTCAAGTTTAAAATTCTCAGTGCTAATGCTAACAATAGATACATTCACTACAGTGTGATTACACTGGATAGGCTTAACATCTAAGAAAGCCACTTGGGTCTGTTACGCAGTTTCATAAATACGAATTACTTGTGATGGAATTCATCAATGAATTGTACAATAGAAATAGGTTCAGAATCAGCATCAGGATTGCATTGTGCTCCTTGCTCTTGTACTCTCCAAATGTCATCATGCTGCAACTCAGAACCTCCAAGTTCTTATTTCTCAAATATCAGAGAACATTAAAACATGTAAGAGCATAAGAATTGCTGTCCTATGTCTAACTGAATAGCCATTTAGCCTAACACCTTGCCTTCAGCAAACACAATATAAAATGCTGTTTCTGATATCCATTTTGAAAATGAGAGGTGATCCAAATGAATTGCTGTTAACTCTCCTTATAATAGTGACATCCTGTAGGGTGGGAAACATGTAACATCCATCAGCATTCTGCCTAAACATGACAGTAAAGTACCTCAAGCTCTGAGGACAGAGCTGATAAATTGCATGATGAGAACTACAAAGTAAAGCTTCTCAGATACAGGTCTTAAGCTGGAGGAATACTGCTGTAGTAATAGGTTTGTATTGCTAATATTCTTATCAACAGAAGGATATGGAAGAAGGCGAGAGTGAAGAGTGCTTCTTTCTTATACAAAGCCTACTTTGTAGAAACATGCTTGCAGCTTCTTAACATGGACCCAGATTTTTAATGTATCAAGAAGAGTGTAGCTGCTACCGATGCAGCATGTGTTGTGGCTGCAGAGCCCCAAGTATTTGTACAGTTAGCCAGGGCTATGCCTCTGTGACCCCACTCTAACTAGCATCCTACCTACCTCATTTGGCATGCTCATGGGCAGGTGTCTGTTTGAGTTTTAGTCATACCTAATGTCACAATCCTGTGTAAAAGGACTTAAGGAGCTATAAATTGTTTATCCTCAAGGTGTCTTTGCATGATCAGACCAATGAAGAAATGTGTTCAGCTGCGTTTACTGAAACTGTTCAAACCTTAGGGAAACGTGGGAAAGCAGTTTCCCAACATCCTTAAATATCAAATTTTGCAACAGTTTATACCAGTACTCATGAGATGAGATGATGGACTTCATTTCACCCTTCAGGAAATGGCGCAGCAAAGTAGTCTGTAGGAAGTGGGCCGCACAGTAATGAAGTACTGTACCAGGAGAATTGTATGGGAAACAAACACTGCAGTAATAAATACTGGGGGATTTTATTATTCTTTGTTTTCAGAGGAAGCTGCAATCTATGTTTCTTAATAAAATTAATTACTGGCCTCTAACTAGATGCTTTACAAGTTACAGTGACAACAAATAGTTTGCGATTTGAAGTGGGTGCCTATCAATTTTATTCAGTTGCCTTAGAAAGAACATGTGGTGAAGATACATTTACAGACAGATAATGATGTTAGTATCAAACCTTATCGGAAGCGATTGCGTTCCAACAATTAAATTAGATTTCCCTGAAGCAGGATAATTGAACTACAATGCAGAGTTTTGCCAAGATTTATCCTCTTCTGTAAATCTGCGCGTGTCAGCTTGGTAGCCTTTCAGGTGATTCTGAAAGATTTAGGAATCTACAAAGAGATAAGTTTGGGTATAACTCAGATGGCTGTGGTGGCGTTAACTTAGGAACGCTTTATAATAATGCTGCTGTTATACACACTGGGACTGTTCGGGGGCTGTGTGTGGTTTATTTTGGTTTTATTTGAACTTGGATTGTTGTAGGCAATGAGGCATCTGTGTATCACACTCTTCGAAGTGTTTGAATCGTTTGTGTATAGAGAGCCTCCATACTTAGTTCAGTGTTACAATTTCCAGGTACTGAAGTCCATTGTGGATAGTCTTTGTCCAGCTGCTTCCTCTGTGAAGTTTTTGTATATGTCAGTAAGAATGGCATCACTCCTCTAACCTGGAGTCCCCCCATGTATGAGCAAATGAAGGGAAATACTGGTAGCAGTAAGGATAAAAATATTGTCAGATTTTCAAATGTTTCAGTGAGGACTACAAGAGTAGGAAACTTAAAATTCAGAGTTGCATATACTCTGGGAGTTTGACCATTCTCAGACTCCATGGGCATTTCTTGAATAGCCATGTGCTGTATCACATGTAGTTCTCAAATTCTTCAAGACTGCTTCCTCTGCTGCAGTTAACAGCGGTGCTCTGCTGATACAGCGATTATGGGGATGTTTCAACTGCTCTGTGTGTTAGGCAGTGAGCGGGGCTGCTGAGGCCAAGACTAGAGGGACAGTAACATGTTGAACTCAACTCCATGCTATGGGGACGCGAGGAGACCATTGCCTCCTCATTGTGACCCACTCATTCCTTAATAATTGTCATCCTCAGCTCATTTTGATATGAAATGAGTGTCTGATATTTCACAGTCAAATTAAGGTTTTGGTTTGCTGATCAGTAATCTTGGGATACCCAAGTTGCACTTTTAACACCGGGTCTTCTGATAGGGCTTATCTGAAACAATAATGCTTCAGTCTCCTCTTTCATACTGCAAAATATTAAATATGCTGCATTTAGGGGTCATTTTTTTTGTATTTGAGGTCTCTAAGAAAGGATTTGTATATTTGGCTAAAAAAAAGCACTTGGTAAAGTTGCCCTTTGCCGGCACACTGTGCCCTAATAGTTTCTTCTGGTCACTGAAAGCAAATGTATCATGGCTGGGACTGCCTCTGGTGCATGATACATGCAGTCATCAAGCAAGCAGTCACCTAAGAGCACCCTTTCAGTTTTTAGTTTGACCCCAGCCACAAGCAGAGTCTCTGAGTGCAACAAAAAAAAGTATATTGAATTTACTTCACTAAGTTAACCTTAAGAAGAATATTAGAAGATTTAAGAGTGAAATAGTGCATGCGAAGGTGAATAGTTCAGAGAACAATCCCTGCTTGAGAAACAGCTTCTAAATAGCAGGCAGAGAACGAAGCACATAAATTACCTTTGTGCCAAACTACCTGAAAATAATTTGGATACTCAGTGAAGCAAAGTATTGTATCCAATGGTTCACTGCTAGGGCAGATCCATCTGCTTTCATTTCACTTTATTTCTATCCCCTGTAAGAAAATCAACATAGTTTTGCTACCCTACTCTACAGTCCATAAAATCAGAACTATCAAAATTCCTTCTGTCTTGAATGGAGGTCTGAACACTTACTGGTTTTATTAAAGTGCTTTATTTTTATGTGATTACTTCATCAGAAGGAAAGTAGGAATAAGCTGTTCATGCTTAGGTTACAAGATCAGAACCATTGACTTACCCTTTTGCTTTCAGTTTGCTGTCAGATGCCAAACTCTAAAGCTGGCATAGAGTATCTATTTAACTGTAAGAGTTTATGGGATGTTTGCTGTTGGAGCTGGATCACTGTGAGAGAGCTGTGAGATTTTTAGCTGCGCCTGGAACTTTAGTCTAAACAGAGATTTGAAAACTGCTGTCTCTGTATAGCAAATACACATCTGTCTTTTCAAGTGATTGTAGGTGGATACCAAACAGAAATGGGAAATATTGCAGGTTTGCATGTGGGGAGGAAGAATACCAGCAGGTGAGAAAACAAAAAAGGACAGAACAGGCCAGGACCTGTAGAGAAAAACAGTGCTTCATTAGGCTTTTTCTCAGATTTTCTTACCGTATTGATTCAATCTATAATGTGTGGTAAGATCAACGTCCTGTTTACTTTAGGTAATTGCTGATCACATTGGCCTCTTTGCACGAGCAAGGTGCTAGATAATGGCTTTATGGGCGTAATCTTGGGAACAGAGATAAGCTTGATTAACAAGAAGCTTCTTTAAGATTTTACAATAGAACCAAAGACCTTTAAAAACAAAGCGAAAAACCATACCAAAAGAGCTAAAACCCCTGAGCTTTCACTGCAAGTTTCATGTCCTTGTTCTTTCTGGTTCAGAACAGAGATGTGTGGTTGGATCTCTCATATACCAGCTAAGCGTTATAAGTGCTGGAGTTGGTACATTCTCCTTCTATTGCTGTCTATTCTGCATATTCTGGCTAAGTTGTCATCAGCTGTCTATGGCATAGTCTGTTAGCCATATTGATATTTAAAACTGACCTAAGCAATTGCAGGTTGCTTAAAAAACCTTATACTTTCTTTTTTAAACAAATTAGAAAGTTGTACACAGAAGTATAAATGTCGCATTGGTTAAATTCTGTTCCTCTAGAATTGTACCTCTGCTTTCAGCAGAAACAGGGAAAAAATGTCTTACAGTGAGTTTCTTAGACAGATATGTAGATAGGTGCTGCGTGTTGGCAGATTGTTAAAGCCAGACTTCATGATTTATCAAAGGCAATTTTATTCATGGGATTTAGGCTTCAATAGCTGCAATAGGCACAGCACATGAATCTGAAAATCCCTATCTGCATTGTTCGATGCCTTTGAAAATCTAGCCTTACAAGCCAAAGAAGAATAAAATCCTGGCTACAAGCAGAACAAAGCCCTGTTTCGATATGACCTACACAACCTTTCCAATGTGACAGCGTCACATTGTATTTCAGCGTTGTCAGTATTTCAGTATTTCCTTGATTAGGGTTGAGGTTGCAAACATCATAAATCCCACCTAAGTCCAGGAACCTCTTTTTTCAGCTTCTGTTTTCAGTCAATAGTGAATTTTAAAATCCTGCACCTAAAAGTATTGTTTTTCTGGAGTAAATGTTGTCAAGCTAAGGTCTGTATAATTGTTTGACAGTTGGAAATGACAGACTCAGAACAAAGTGGGTAGTACTTACTGGGCAGGTAGCTTTATACGTGGTTGACAGCTGTCTGAGTAGCTGAGATGCTAATGGTGATTAGGTTACAGGTGATATCTGCTGGGACAGATTATTGAGTATTACATAGCTAAGATGACTGGAATCTCATTGTAAATATAATTTGTGTCACAGCTATTGCCATGTTGTATGTGGTAGTAGAGTAGAGAACACTATGCTTGCCTCTAATTCAGTGAGAGTCACAACAGATAAATTGGAGGTCAAAAAGGCCTTTTGGGAGAGCTCTTGCTGAAAAGGGTTATTTAAATGTAAAGTAGTATTATTATTATTTATGAGCAGATTGAGTCAAATGTCATGTTGGTTGCGTTTCATCAATTTGAGATTGGACTTTGGCCTGTAGCTCAGCAGCAGCTCAGTGATACAAACTGATAGGGGGATGTTTTACCAGGCTAAACGGAATTCAGGCAAAATAGTAAGCGGCTCTTTACAACAGCCCTCCCATTCAGAGATGTATCTGAGGTCTGGCATTTGGAACAGCAGACCCTGGCACAGAGCTTTTCCACAAGGGCAAGAAACAGTATGCAGCTTCCAGCCCATTGCAGGAGTGTTTAATTTAGATCATGTAAAGTTTTTTGCTGCATGATAGAACTGTGGAAACAGGTTTTAGTATTGTAGTAAATCCATTAATTACAACTGTACAGGACTGTTAGGAACACTGGCAAGATATTTTGACAACATGCATAGCATATTCTCTCCTTGGGAAAATGTCTGTGATTGAGTGACCTGTTGCCTCCCAGGAGAAGGGAGATGTTCACTCATGGTCCCTGCTCCCTATGAGTGTGTGTGCGCACGTGTACAAATATAGGGAAATGAAATGTGAAATTAAGCTTTCTCCCTCTAAGTCTCCCACTAAGACTAGGGAGACATCCCTCTAGCCCACAGAAATCTATGGTTTAAAATACTTAATATCTTAAATCAAAACACCTACCTTTCCGCTTTTGCATTTTCTGTTCATTGGCTTTAATTAAGTTTACCCTAAGAAGCTCATGAGGCCAAATAACCTTGTTACGTGAAAGAAAATGATTACACACTATGAGGTGGTTCCTGCTAGCTTGGCCATCACTTAAAGACCCAGGATTTAATATCATTTAAGCTTTTCTGTTTGCAGACTCATTTTATTTAAACCCCATTTATATAAACTGCTCAGCAGATTAGAGGAGCAGCTCTATAGCCTTAATTTCAGTGTCACTTTCCAGCTGTTTTGGTCAGGCTTCATGCCTGGATTTAATGTATTTCTGCACTAAAATGAAAATATATCTCAGTGATAAATCCTCTCCAAAGCAGAGGGAAATAGCAGCAAATAACATCTGTTGAAATCGAATGAAAATAAAAACAAAAGCCCAGAGGAAATGCAGATACAGTAGGGAGCTTGAAATCAAACTGAGTGTAGAGTTCAGGCTTAAAAGGAGTGATCTAAATCCTTAGAATTATCCATAGATAGGGGATGGGGAATTTGTGACCTACTGCTTGTTCAGATTTGTCAGTTCCAGATGTACAGGGGATCACTTATTAAAAAGATATGATTCACATTTGGGTCTGATCCAAGCCTGCTTGAGTTTATCCAGGGGATCTGTAAGTTGATTACAGATATTCATGACAGTCCCTGATTATCCCAGAAATAAATGCATGCAATGATACGCTCTTGAAATTGGAACAACAAGGAAAGGCAAAGAGATCTCCTTTTCAGCCATCTCTTAATAAATCCAGGCATCCCAGCTGTTCCGTTTTGGTCATCTTTATGTGCCCAGAGCTAAGTACCTAAATATCTGTTCTGCCTTTTTCTTTATTTATTTATTCCATTTCTCTGGAGGCTCTGATACACTTCTACCCAAGATTAAAGACAAGCGCAATCTGAAACCAGCTATGAAATGAGGTATAAATCTTCTTATGAGGCTAGCCATTGTCATCTGCACTTGAAAAATTGTCGTTTAGTTCACTGTGTTAAAGCCATAATCTCTGTATAGGCTTGAATGTATGTTCCTATTCACCCAGTGCTTTTGCTTTTGCAGGCCTGAATGCTAGACACTCTGATCATGCCAGTCCCACAGTGCTTGGTGGACTGCAGCATACTTGTCATGTAACAAAAATGACAAGGAAAGATTTGACCCCATGTCCTCCCAAGACACATTTTGGCTTTTCTGTCTTATACCTCAAACAATGTAGATGAGAGCCAGAGGAATACCATAACTTCTATAAACATCCACTTGCGCTGACATAGAATTTTACTCTGACTTTACCTTCAAGTATGGGTATTTTTTACTCAGGTAAATGAGAGAAATACTTGAAGTCTGCCCTTTCCTGGTGTCTAACAGTACTTCCACGCTTAAGATAGCATAAGAATGACTTCCTTCAAGTATATGGGACAGGAATATTTCATAGCTCTTGTTTCACTGGGATTTATAGTGAGAGACAGAAGGAAATAGCATCCTCACAGTTGCATCTGATGGGCAGATGCTATGGCATGTTTTGTGGGATTGCCTCAACTTGCAATATGGGGTTTTTCTTGTGAAAACTTAAAATTAGTGTAGTTTCTGTAAGGGGGAACAGTGAGAGGTAGTACCTAAGTCAGACAGGGATGTAACTCTTGCCAGCTCAGAAAAAGAACCTGTGTATTCACCCAACTTTGGGAAATTAGAGAAATGTGAAACAAGGTGTAAATGT
>JANRGW010031873.1:0-64659 GCA_024733675.1 Psilopsiagon aymara | reverse complement strand
TTGCCAGCTCAGAAAAAGAACCTGTGTATTCACCCAACTTTGGGAAATTAGAGAAATGTGAAACAAGGTGTAAATGTTAGAAGACGTCTGATCCATGTTACTTAAAATCTGGAGAATACCCACTTCAAAGAGGATACTTATTTAAAGCAAATATGGCTTAAACCATAGCAAAGGTAGCCTATAGTGTCTTTGAACACACTGCAGAAATGCAGTGAACTGTAGTTTCAGTGAAACCTTTGAAGAATGTGTTCCCTACAAGAAGTGATTTTCTGTGGGGTTTTTGATTGGTTTTTGGTTTGGGAATTTGTGTGCGTGTGGTTGTGGTGTTGTTTGGTTTAGTTTTGTCGTATGGGTTTGGGTTGGTTTCTTTGGGGAGAGGGAGGGAGTGGTGTTAATGAAAACTGTTCCTTCCTTATTTACACTGAGGTAGAGCTGAGACGGAAAAGAAATCAAAACTGCCTGCAGTGACCTATGGTGTCTACAAAATCCCAGCTCAGGCCCTGGGAAAAATCTCATTTGCTCTTTACTTTGTAATTTGCAGTGTTTTGTTTCAGCAGTTCTATATGTTGGGAGCAAAGTAATTTCCACCACATCCCCAGGAGACTGTTCCATAGTCTAACAAACCTCGTTCTAGGATGCTGAGATTTTCTGTTTTAAACTTTATTTCAATTGATCTTTTAGAATAGCTTGTACTATCTCAGCTAAACAGAAAAGAATTGAAGAAGTCTCTAAGCAAAAGTCAGCTCAAGAAACAAAGCAAGTCCTTGACTGGAGATGTGTCAGTACAGACATATGGGAAAGACAGGGATGAAAATGATAATTCCTTTATAAACATCCTTCACTGTGAGGAAAAAACCAGTGTAACAGAGGATTTCAGTGTTATTTCCTTTGACATGCTGTTCCTTACGCCGCACCCAGAGACACTCTCTGCAAAAGCCTTGAGTGCCTCCCACTGACCCAAGGAAGCTGTTTGTGGCAAACCTGTGCAGCTCTCCTGTGCTTGTCCTTGAAAGCGTGAGCTGCAGCCAGCACAGCAGGTTTGCCACTTGCTCGGACACGAGGAACTAGATCAGCATGAAGCCCATCATACAGAAATGTTTGTGGCTCATATCTCAAATGCCTTTTAAATGAGTATGATTCATCTGAGATTGGTTCTTCTTTATATTTCCTCTTGCTTTGC
This sequence comes from Psilopsiagon aymara, assembly GCA_024733675.1. Classification (NCBI taxonomy): domain Eukaryota; kingdom Metazoa; phylum Chordata; class Aves; order Psittaciformes; family Psittacidae; genus Psilopsiagon; species Psilopsiagon aymara. Next base: position 63,479 of record JANRGW010031873.1, on the reverse strand, counting down.
TTTCTCCCCAAAGAACAATTCGCACATGAACTGCATAAAGGTGACAAATTACCCGTTTGGGGTGCATTCACTGATGGAGAGGCAAAGGTAAAATGAAAAGCACAGTTAGGAGGAAAAAAAATCTCTTCTGAGATCGGTAACTCTTCTTCTTTAATAGTCTGCCAGCCTGAATGAATATAAAAGCATCAGAAGGAAGGAGATTTTTAAAGGGATTATAAAATTGTTACTCCGCAGAAAAATTACTCCAACAAGTAATTTCAGTGGTCACTCACAGAAACTGTGCAAAATGCCCAAAGCCACCCGAATCCCCAGTAGCTTTGAAAGAAAGCTATCGCAATGTCTGTGTGCTAGTGGTGAGAAGTCTTTCCGTATGACCAAGACTGGAGGTTGTTTTAGCAGAGGCTAAACAGAAACAACAGCTGAGTGATACTAAACCTGAATTTCCATTAATATTCATGGTAACTTCTCAAAGGAATTAATTAGAAAATAATTATATTCTCAATACCACTTTCTATTCGATAGCAAGTATACGAGGAACCTAAAGCTGGTCAGGCTTCCAGGCTTCTCTGAATGCATCGTATAATAATGCTATAAAACCCCTGAATCTCTTGTTTATGTTGCAGTGCTGACTCAGCATTCCTGTAATCTAAATGGCAAATCTGAAGATTCAGCAAATCAAGCCTAGAGATCAGGAATTAGAAGTCCAGGGAAACACTAAGCAGCACCGCAGTGCATTTAAGTTGAGTTTTTAGAGACATATTTTATGTCATCATCTTTTTTTTTTTCCACTTTTTTTTTCCCCTTGGAAACAAGCACTTCTGTTGTGATTACGGTGATGCTCTGTCCTTTCAAAGTCTGACAGGGTCCATCTGCAGGTCTCATACTTTGCTGTGACAGGAAGCGTAGCTTTGATTGTCCCTGTCCTGCTGTGGCCCTGGGCTGCATCACCTTACACAGTGCCTGTGCTTCTGCATTCAAAGCAGGGTCAGGCAGAAAATGAAATGCGGAAAGGGGAGAGAGAGGAGGAAAGCATAAATAAAGATCTTAAAGGGATCTGGACTAACCTTAGGCTGGATCCTAGGCATTGTGCCAGTTTGGAAGTGAACCGGTGTGTAACATATTTCTTAATGGAGGAAGCTCTTCACAAAATGTTTGATTGCTCTGCTGTGTTTGTGGGTTGAAGAGGAAAGCTTGGAGGTGAGCAGCTGCTGTCAGTGCTGCAGTCTGTGCCACTTATTAACTAACTTCAGTCTCTGTGACAAAAGAATAGATGAGACCTGAGTGACGCAGAATCACAGAGTTGTTTAGGCTTGAAGTGACCTTGAAGATCATCTAATACCACCACACCCCCCCGCCATGGACAGGGACACCTTCCATTAGACCAGATTGCTCAAGGCCCCATCCAGTGTGGCCTTGAGCACTTCCAGGAGTGGGGCATGTGTTTGTATGTACTAATCTGACTTCCTTGTACCTTTAGAGAGATGCAGGATGCAAATCTTTGCATGCTGCTTCCTAGTCCTTCAGAGATACCTGTTCATTAGCAGCTAATCCATACTGATCCATATGCTGCCAAAGTTGTTGATGCTCCAGGTGAGCTGGTTAGCAGGGCTCTGAAATACCTGGGGAGGATGGAGAAGCTGTCTGCCTTCTCAACTTCTGACAAACCCTGTAGCACAGCGTAACTTGCGCATTATCACCTGGGAGAGATGAGAGGCATCTTTCCAGCTGTGTAATGGAGCATGATGAAGGGATCTTGAGCTCTTTGAGCAGCAGCTATCTTTGTGCAGAGCAAAACAGTGTGGAGATTGCTGGTTGGATGCAGGAGCAGCACAGCTGGGTTAGCACAGCAACATGCCAGGTGGATTAGTCCAACTCAACAGAGCTTCTACATTTTCCAGTTTCAGGAGTTAATTTGCTTGGTGTGAATTCAGGAGCAGTTCACCATACCCACTGCCCTCATTAGAAATTCTCCTTGATCAATGATCAAGGGATGGTATGTTTTTATTTCTTCTAAAATGCACAATACAGGTATATTGTATTTGAACATTTACTCAGCAAACTAGGGAAGCTCCTATGGGGAAACATGATTACTGGTACTTATTTACCTCAGATTAATAGTTTTCCAATGTTAACTCTCGTGTTTATACTTTTGTTTTTGTTTGTTTTCATTAAATATTTGTTTTGGCAGGGGTGCATTTATGCAAGCATTTTCTTCCCTTGTTGATTATCCCCAGTTCCACCTTCTGTTACTGCTAATACAAGTGTTTGTAGGGCTAGCATATAAACTGTGTTATTACAATCCCCCAGGATTTAATAAGAACTGAAAGACAAAGAATGAGAAAACTAATGCTTCCCCCAAAATACTGTACACAAGAGGGCAGTAAGCCTCTGCTGCAGGTAGATAGCATCTTCCACCAGCAGAAAGGTTGTGGTACTTTCACTCTGAAGGAAAGCGTACACAACAGCTCATCCCAAAGAGCTGTGGGTCCTCCAATGTAAGTGTGACTTAAACTATGATACAAGAAGTTGAAGACTGCAACAGTGATCCATAGTTTCCCCTGTTACTAATGTCTCTCACACCAGCTGATGAGGAGCAAGTGCAAGTAACTTCCTGCTCCTCAGAGTCCTGTTTCCTTCACCTGATCAGTTTGCCTGCAACAACATGAGTCAAACTGATCCAAATTTCCTGGAGAGGGAAAAATTTCCATGTGGTTGTTTATCTTCATCGTTCCAAAACATTTTGGACTTTGCATGGCAGGAGAAACTTTGCTATTTACAGTGTGTATTTGAAGTCTTCTGTTGTAGACTGGGATTAGGAGGAGATATGATGATTAACATGTGGCTCTTTCATGTATCCTTCTTGCTCTGCTTTAAATGTCTGTTAAGTAAGCACCGCATACTCTTATGTTAAACAACCCAATAACTAAGTCATTTATACAGTAAATAGCAGTTACTGCAGAGCAGACCCTTGAGATGAAAATATAATTCAGGATTAACACATGCAAGGCACGGAACCCAAAGCACAGGAAATGACACACGGAATTTGTTTTGCTCCTGACATAGGAGATGTACCTAAAGAGACACAGAATGACAGCATGCGGGATGGAAGTGTAGCAGTTCTGCCATGTGCACTGAGACCAGATATGCCTAAAAGCCCCCCAGCAATTTCCTGTAGGAGGAGAAGAGTAAGCATAAAGCCCAAGTTGCTTCTGTTCCCTGTGGGCACCTGAAATGACGCTGTAATTGTTCCATCTATTGGGCATTAATAATTCTTTTTACATCCCAATCAAGGAAAGCAAATACAAGAATTATCTGTATTAACGGCTACTGGGCTTCATGACAAGCTGCAGGCAATGTCTAGCTGTCCTGCCACCTTCTTTTATGTAGGTCCAGGGGTGTGGAATTTCTCACAGAGAGCTAAAAATGAATGCTACTGGTACAGTAGTATATAGCAGTTCTTCCAAAGATATTGAAAAGCTTTGCATCTATGACTGTTGGTATTCAAATATAATTAATTTATTCCTTTATTTTTTAATTAAAGCCTCCCTGGATGTCTTTACTGACATCTTGGAAGCAGCCAGCTCTGTGCTGGCTGCAGTTCTCATTGGCAAGGAAAATGTGCACGTGGTCATAATAGCTGAAGGAGAAAGATAAGGAATGGGGAACCTCCTGTAGAAATGCATGCATATATGTACATCTGGCTTGGGCCAGGACCATATGGGTATGTCTGCGTTAAGAAAATAAGGGCTCGTGTTGTTTAAACACGAGTTTTATGTTGTTTTTTCACCCATAGAATCCCCAGTCCATTTACTTATTTAAGTATTTCTTTAATTTCCCAGGGCCTCGCATTCTCTAGTCCCTTGCCTTGAGAACTGGAGTGTTTTGAATCTCTCATCCTGACTCATTTTGTCTTACTGAAAAGGCTGGTTTGCTGGGGAAAAGAAACCAAGGGAAAGAATCCGGTGATAAAAGTCAGAATTATACAGAAAAGCAGTCTTGCTGAAAGATAACATAAGGTGGGTTGGGAGATGTGTAATAGCTTCATGGATTGTCGCTCTTACCGCAGAACAGCTTTTCCTATGCCACAGCTTAAAAAGCCATCTGCCTTGCCCGGGTTTCATTAAGGATTAATTATGAAGAAAATATTCCTCAAACCAAACTGTTGACACATGTGGCACAGGTTAGAGGGCTCCAGAGCCCCAAATTTCCAGTTTATTTGCCAAACATCTCATCATCTTTCATATCTCTAATTCCATAACCCATTCAGTACCCTTTCCAACGGCCTTCTCCAATGCTTCATTTTATGTCAATTTCTCCTTTTTTGTCTACTCTTTTAGTGCTTTGAAGAAATATAGGATCTTTGAAATGGTGGTGTTCATTTTATTCTGACATAGCATCCTTCTTAACCTCCTGTCCTTACCTCCTGATTAGTGCTGCTGGGAACTATTAAACACTTGCAGCAGTCTGCCTTTGAGCTGGCTGCATTTCAGGGGTGAAAGAAGTTGTGTTTTAATGCAGATCTCTGGGTAAAGAGGAAAAAGATTCAGTGGGATGCTGTCCTGGTTTAGAGGCTCTTCACACTGCTTCCTTTATCATGTGAGAGAGTGTGGGTTTGAACGATGGGATGCACGCTGAGGAGGATGGGGACAAGAAGAAGAGGTTGATCTCGGGGGTATTTGCAACTCCAGAGGAAAGAACAAGAGATGGAGGGAAGGAGAAAAAGAGATAGAAGCATAAATGAGTTGGTTGGTTTGTTTCCTAATGACATTTGTCTATTATTAAAACAACCAATTCTAGAATGCACCAGGACATCCTTGGAGATGACCCCTTTGCCATACCTGTGGTGCATCCTGCTCGGGGTTCTTTCTCTGACAGTGTCAATAGAGTGGTTATTTTTGGGAAGGTCAAGACACTGCTCACACCCTACAGTCATTTTCTTGCCTTGGTATTGCCCCAGCCTCCAGGGCTGTTCTGTGTGTTAGAGGGTACACCCCTGCCTAGGCCTTTTTTTATCTGTTTATGAACCTCTGGTCTGTGTTTTGTCTAAGCCCCCACTGAACCTGTTTCGACAGCAAGCCCTAGAGGTTCACTCCCTGTTGTGTAAGACGTACTTTATTTTGTCTGTTTTAAGCCAATCTCTAGGTCTTGCCTGTGTGCTTCCTCTGCCTAGTAATGAGAGGTTTCATGAACAACAGTTCTGCATTCAGTTTATCCATTGCCTGCATGATTTAATCAGCCTTAATCATATTCCTTTTTTACTATTCTTATTCAGACCGAAGAGTTTCCGTCTTTCTGGTCTTCTGTAATGAAGCAGCAGCTTCTTCGTCTCCTCAGTTGTTTTAGTTGCCTTTCGCTGTACCTAGAAGCACACACTATCAGCCTGAATCAAAAATGGTTTGTGGTTTGTTTGGTTTGGGGAGTTTTTTTTAGTAGGTAAATGAGTCCATACAAACTTTTTGTGCCTTCAGGTATTTCCTGACACGTTATCAGACTTGGGTTTTGTTGAACCTTTGCTCTGTTGCAAGCAATAGACAAAGTATTTGGTATCATCCTCTTCTGCAAGTGTGTTTTCTATTACTAAACTGTTGAGCAGCACCTGAAAAAAACCTCACATAAATTAGAGAGGTGTCTACTATTCTTTTTTGCAAGTGACACTGAAACTTTGATCTATGTTGACCGTTCTTCTCTCGTGCATCAAAGTAGTCAGTAATTTTTATGCCTTCAGATGTAGATTGAAAGACTTTCTACTCACACTTATCACTTTCAGACAAGGTTCTGGGTGCATTTGACTTGTCTGCCATGAGAAATACACCTTAAAGTAAAGGTAGGACCTGATAGCTCACTTAAAGGCATTTCTTGAAAGTTCTGTCTGGCACTTTTGATTACCCCTTTATCCGGTGTTTGATGTTTTCCTACTCCTTCACATTACCATTCATTTTTTCTGCATTAGCAGTTTCAGCAGCCAGTCTAGATATAGACTTTTCCACCCGCCAGTTTGCAATTCCCATAAATCTTCGTATACTTCCTTCCTTTGGGCATGGAGATAGGCTGACTTGTAAGCCATGGGGATCTGTCTGCATTCTTTCTTTAGTCACTTTCCCTCAGAGTGGGTTATGGTTTTATATTTATGTTTCTATCCAGGGAGCTTTAAACTGCATATCAGGTTTTTGCAATCTCTCTGTGTTCTCCTATTGCTTGTTCCAGTCTTAGGATGTAATCTGTATGAACTCTGATGGCTTTGCTGTCATCAAAAATTTATCCTCTCTTGTTTTGAAATCCTGCAGGCAGAAGGTGTGAGCCAAAGGATATTTTGGGGAAACAGGGTCTTAAAAGTCCACAGGCATCAATTATTCTTTGTGGAAAAGTACCTGCAATTTCCCCTCTCTCCAGTGTAATGTGTCCAGAAAGTGTTCCCTTTCAACCATCTAGTTGGGCCTTTACCAGGCCCTATGCAGTGTACCTGCAAAACTTGTGTAGGGCACAGTGGTCCAGGACTCTGCTTATCTAAGCTCTTTATCTCTAGGGTTTCCTTGGAGTAGACAGTCCAAACTGTTGCAACAGCAAGGCACAGCAGAAACCCCAGATCTTTCATTTAAAATACCAAGTGCAACTCTCACTGCGTTGTAGAAACTGTAAAGATACTTGCAAAGAATAAATGATATATCATGTATGTGTCATATAGGGTAGCTCTTTCCCTTTGTCTAATATCATGTTAGGAGGAAAAGGGGATGGCAGTGACAAGCCTGCTTCAAGTGGGGAGGATGTAGGCTGGAGATGCCCAATAGCCCTATCTCCTCCACCATCAGACAGCGGTGCTCTACTGGTTGATGCCAGGAAGGTGCAGTCACTCTGAAGTATGTCCGGCAGACACAGGCTGCCTTTTGTCCTGGTGCTAGCACCCACTGTAGCATCTCCCCTCAGCAGATCGGCCTGAACAGGGGCTTAAGGTATAAAGGAGGGGTTGCCAATTGCACGTGCACACCGAGATGCATGCACAGCCCCTCACAAACATGCACACATACATGCTTGCGTTTTGACCCTGGCTCATGGTTGAACGTACACCAGTTCACAGCAGTGTGCAGTTTGAGCCCATTTGGCTGAGCTCCCAGACCTAGCCTGACAAAAACAAAACCAGAAAACCTTCAAACAAGCAAGCAACCTCTACCCCCCCAAAAAAAACCAACACCAAAGAAACCCAAGAAACAAATTAAATCAACAAAAACAGTAACAAACCCCTTTCTGTTTATTATGAAGGTAGCGTTTTGGGTTGGTTTGTGGGTTTAATAGCATTCACAGCTTAGTGCAGGCTTTGGAAAGACAGAGACTATGTTTTTGAAGGGTTTCTCATGAAAAATCATGCCCTCATCCCCCAGCTTTTTCACTGGCAGAGACCACCTGCAGCATGGTGTAAGAAAAAGAGAGCAACATACAGAGACTCATTAAAGCACCTTGTTGATAATCCATTCTGGATGATGCAGTGCGGCATGCTGACCTGCGCAGCAGCAGAGAATCCACCTCTTCCCTGGCATACTCCTACAAGTGCCTGGACATGCTGAAAGGTATATAGGGGGGCTGAGGTCAAAATGAGAAAGAGAGAAAAATGAAAACCTGTGTAGATGAAGAACACTTCCATTTTTTTCCCTTCCCCTAACGTTACTCAGGCAAAATTAATACAGTGTTTTTTCTTTGGGTAATTCTGTACCTGGCTCTTCGGTATCTCATAAACTTGGTCCCTGGCTGCTTTTATAGAGGCACTTGCAAAATGTGGCCCTTCTTGGTGCTTTCGATAATTGTTGAGCATTTGCTCCTTTGCAGATGTAATATTCTCAGGTGTTCTCTGAGCCTATGGCAAATGGTTGTTACTGTAATCTGCAGGCAGGTTTCCCTCTAATGCCCTAGGCATGTGTTTCTCCTTTTGTGGCTGTTTACCAGCTCTCTAATGGATTAATAGGAGAATCGTTCACTCAGTGACAGTCTGAAACTTTAAAACACCCTCAAATGCCTCATTACAGACCAAATAAAATAGTTTGTGTTTTGTGAATAATTAGCCCCTCTCTTATCTTCCTTGCTCCATTGCTTTCCAAATGCTAATCTCAGGGTGCATTTATTTTCTTGTGCCAGCCTGTTTATAGCTACTGTATCCCTTTGCTGGAAGCTCACTGTATCTTCCTCATTTGCAGTAATCAGTGAATTTCCATGATCTATAATCATAATAATAAGTCAGTTGAGGCATGTTTTTCAGGAAACTGATTTCAGTTTCTAGGGCTGGGCTGTCATCTCCACTTCCATCCCCTTCTGTAAGACAAAGCAAAATCAATCATGATGCTGGACAGACAAGTGTTTGAGCCAGCAGGGCTAAAGGGAGAAGAATTTTTCACAGCACACTTCTGAGGAACAGAGCTACCTGTCTGTGCTGCAGCACATTTGGTCTTTGTAATGGTTTATGTGCTTTTTATTAAATGGTTGTAGCATCATCATTCTCGGGCCTTTTCAGGACTTCTAGGTTGCCATAAAGCGGCTTTAGGATCAGCATAGCTCACTTGAGCAAACCTCGAAGCGTGATACCCAGCTACAAGAGGTACATTGCAGAGCCTCCCTAACCGCCAAAAACACAAGGGGCAGGAGAAAGTAAGGTGGGAGTGGGTCACACAGATGTGTCTTCAGGAGTTCACACTCCTTCACCTCCCTGCCTCCATCATAGACTTACACGAGAATGACACCTATTAAAAAAACATAGAGAAGGATTTCTCCCTTGTTTTCTCCCTCATGTACTGGGTCTAGGGAAAATGCTGGAGGGCTTTCCACTGTAGGGAAGATGCTCTTGCTAGCTGACACCCAACAGAGTAAATGTACCCAAAAGGGTAGGGTGGGAAGGACATGCAGTAACGCCTATGTATAGTTTTGGCCAGGGCACCAGTGTTAAATCATTTGCACTTGAAGTTTTGAGCGGCTGTCTGGTGATAAGACACACATACGCAATATTTTTGGTGCCTCCTTCTTCAGTATCAAGTATTGGCGTCTTTCACTGCGTGGCTTGTTGATGAAGAAAAACATAAGTGCTGCATCTAACCCTGTGGCAGTTTCCCAGCAGTATTCTGTTTGAGTATTGATCGACTCTGGTGCTATAACTGAGCATACCCTTAGGTAGTATGGACATAAATTTTCTTTAGCCACTACCAAAAGAATTTGTGAGAGAATAGAACAAACCAGCCAAATATTTACTGATCCTGTAACTGATCCTTATTTAAGTATGACAGTACGTTGTGGACAAATAGTGGCTATGCACAGATACAAAAGCATCACAAATTTAAAAGGTTATTTTTGCAATATATAGCATAATTTATAGGAACAAATGTAACACAGAATCTTACAATCATGGAAAATTTTGGGCTGTTACAGACCTCTGGAGGTCGTTTGGTCCAGCCCCCAGCTCAAACTGGGTCCAGCTAGAACAGTTCAGTACCTTTACCAGTTAAGTTTTGAGCATCTCAAAATCTGGAGGTTCCAGATTAGAAAAATAGAATTTCACATGTCTCAACATGTGTTCTTTCCACTGTGTTCCTCCAATAAAAGTCTGATTCTATATCCTTTACACTCCCCTCTGAAGTAGATAGTTGTGGTTTACAGCAAAGTACCACACCTTGGCTTGAGATAAGAACAGTTTAATAATTGAAGTAAAATATAATAATAACAATAGTAAAAGGAAATAGAGGAACAGCAGACACACACATCACATCACCCTACCCCCCACAAAAATGAGGATGGGTGATGCACAGTACATTTGCTCACCGCTCACTCAGTGATGCCCAGCTTGTCCCTAACCAGCTGTCAGCACCTTCCAGCTAACTCCCACCACTTTATATACTGGAAGCAATTAGCTCCTTCTGCCTAACTCCTTGCAGTTCATATAGTGAGCGTGATGTGCTGTGTTGTGGAATATCCTTTTGGCTAGTTGGACTCTGCTCCCTCCCAGCTTCTTGTGCCCCTGCTCACTGGCAGAGAGTGAGATTGAAAAGTCCTTGAGCAGGGTAAGTGCTACTGAGCAACAACTGAACCATTGGTGTGTTATCAACACTGTTCTCAGACTGAAGCCAAAATTCTGCACCAGCTACTTGAAAGGAATTTATCTCTATCCTGGCTGAAATCAAGACAGTATCCACGCCTAATTCCATACCATTTACATCATGCCAGGTTCCACACTTCTCGATATACTGTTACCTTGCCTATCCTTTGAGGTATGCACACAGATATAATTTCCTTAGTCTATGGACTATCCCTATACAAGTCCACTGAGTTCATTTAGTCCATGACTTTCGGTTCCATCTTTTACCAGCAGTCACTCAGGACAGGAATGATGGTGTGTGACATTGGGTTGTTGCATGCTAAAGCCTGATCTGATTCCATTACCGCTCCACTTGTCCAGTTTCATCAAAGTTCGTTTTTGCTAATGTGGCAATCAAAAGGAAATTGAGTTCAGATGCCCAAATCCAGATTGGAGATGGGTGCTCTGAGGCACCCAGTGCAGTGGTGGGCATATGGCTGCTATAGATATTATAATATATAGTATTATATTAACATCGTACAGTTTAATTCCTCAGCTATTCTTAACTAAAATCAAATCCCCTTGAGGTACACACCAGACTTCCTCATCCTCCCACATACCCACCAAGTGCACCTAATTCCTTCAGCAAAAGCAATCCCATGAATGGGTTTGCCTTTACCTGAAGCAGGAATAACCCAGACTGTTTTCCCCAGCAAATTCTTTATGTGCACCAGAAGAGCTTTATCCCCCTGTATGGTACATGAAATTTCTGATTGGGCTGGGCCAGCCTTGCTGGCATATCCCCTGGTGTTGACTATCACCTCTGAAAAGAGAAGTGATACTGGTGGTTTTCTCTGAAGAGCAGTGATAATGATCTTAAGAGCCATACATTGTGAAGTTTTCAAGCTGGCTTGCTGCATTTTCACAGTTGGGGAATGCTGGCGGGCAGAGCTTGAAAAGAGTTAGAAATAAGATGACCTTTCACATGAAGAATCTTGATTTACAGATGCGCTGTGGAACTATGGATCAGTGTTTTCTGTGCATTCTCTGTTTCATTTGATTCAAAACAGATTTTGGAAGATGAATTTTAGGGTCTCGGAGTTGTGGTTTTTTTGATGTCATGCCTAGATGACGGATAGCCTGTGTGAACTTGCCAGGCACTGGATGGTTTGTGGTTTTGCAGAAATGTGCAAAAGAAGAAGGCACAGTGGAAGGGTTTGGTATCAAGTGAAATTGCTCATCTGTGTGCTTAGAGAGCCAGTATCTTAGGGAAACTTCCAGCTTGCTTAAATCAGGAGGCAGAGATGGACCTTTAGATGTGTCACTGGACAGCCACTTTCATTCAGCTTTCATGTTAAAGGAAATTAACTATTCCAGTAGGGATTTACCAAGAGTGCCTGAAGTTGTTTCTCAGCCCTGTGCATCTTCTAACTGTACATCTCATCTCTAAAATAGGAGGTTAAGAATTGCTAGCGCTGGGCTCTCAGCAGCAGGAGCAGGGACTGTGCTGGGGCTGTGTGGTCTCTATGATGTAGGAGCAAAACAAAGCAGCACATGGGCGGGTTGCTGCTTGTCATGTGGGGAAGAACCCTGAGCTCAAATTGCCATTGCTAAGAAAGGTTTCGCAGGCAGAAGCTGGTACTGCTGTGCCAGTGCTTTGACTGGAAAAAAGCAACTTTTATCACGTTTATAATGAAAAAGGCTCAGTTTTCTTATGTTCTTGAGATTAAGTAAACCCTCTTCCATTTCTGAATTGGCATTTTGTTGGGGTTTTTAACTAGAACTCAGAGCAAGAAGTTAATCTAAAAGTAGTTTGGTTGAATGGTGTCATTCATTGCAGAGCTTGCTTACTTGGTGGCGGTTCCTGATCCTTGTTGGTGCTTTGATTCCCTTGGTCACAACCAAATGACTTCTTTTGTACAATTTTTAAGCTATGCTTCAATTTGCTGTAGTGCATGAGGTCCAAGGAAAGACATTTCCTTTTCCTTTTATTGCTGCTTTGTTCTGTTTTGTTTTCTTGAATTTGTGAGCAAGTAAACACACTGACAAGCAACCTTTAGGGGGTTTCTGAAGTCGGTTTATGGGAGGATAATTTGTGATGCTGCTAACCCTTGTGTAGTGTTAACACGTTCAAATATGTCTAATTACACTTTAAGATAAGGATATTAATGCCATCAATCAGCACTGATAGCTCACTATCACAAAATCCAGCCCTTTGGCAACTCTCACATGTAATGTAGGAGCATAATTAATGGTTATAAAGACACCATTATGCACAACACTATTTCTATCATTTGGCTTGTAATCATTAAATACCATGAAAGTGAGGTTAACAAGCTAACGACCCAGTCCAACAGTGCTGAGAGAGACGGGGAGGGTCGGGCATGCCTCCCTCAGCCCTAGTAATATGGCAAAAGGTATTTTATTTTTTAATCTCTGGCTCATAAACTACTGAGAGAAATACTTGAATTGGTTTCCACTGCGGTCTTGCTTGCTGGAAGCTGAAATGCGTGAGTGGATGCATCTGAGGAAATAGAAAGGCAGATGAAAACGTGTGTGAAAACCACCAGTGCCACCTACTGTCCCTCGGTCGTGGAGAGATGGAATGTTTCCACATAAACCCCACGGCCTTGCAGACAGACAGAAGCTGATCTCATTTTACCACCCCGAATGGGGCAGGATAGTGTTGCTTCTGTATCATCCTGTTTGCTGGAGTCTTAAGAAATGAAGGTAAGGGCTCCTGAAAATCCTCAAGGCATTTTATTGCGCACTCCTGTGCCTGTTTTGCTGGTCGGTTAGCAGGTTGGTAAATGTTTAAGCATCTGTCTGTGTTTTCATGGAAATGTGTAAGGTTGGGATTAACAGTGATTGTGTATGTGAACAGCATCCGAGCAAGACTGAGCAAGTGACTGCAGGGACAGCTAGCTCGTAGCAGGAGAATTGACTGCATTTGAAATGGTAACTAAAAACCTTGCCTCTGTTTTATATGCCATCAGCCTAATTTGTTATTTTTCCCTCCTACATCCTTGCCCATGTTCTCTGAATACATTTGACTCTCTTATACCAACTTTCAACCTTGAGCTTGCTCCTTCCCTTTTATTCAAGCAAATAAACAGAAAATTTATTATTGGGTTTAGAGAGAAGGTCTGTTGTGCACATTAAATCAGAAAGAGCCAGAAGTATTTACTTGTTGAGAGCTTCACATGTGGACTAGTGTCAAGGAATAACAGACCCTGTCTATAAGAATTACACAGGTTCAGTCGAATACATGGGCACTGGATTTATGAGCTGTCAGGGTGTTGCTTCACTTCAGTGTCTCCTCTGCAGAAGCATGTTTCTTTTGCACTGCTGTGCTTTGGCTTTACCTGCTGCTGGGATCTGGGTATGGCAGCAAAGAAAGACTGGGGCCACTTCAGGGACCCCATCCCATGCAGCTTCTCTTTTGCCCTTGCAACCATGCTGTGCCTCAGTGCTTACCCATAACTGCTCCCCACATGGCAGCCAGAAGGTGTCTGTATTTCAAGCCCAGCCCTTCCCTCTGCCCCTACTGGGGAACAGTGCTGTACAGAGGGTGGTGAAGCTTGGGGCTGAGGAAGCTTTGTGTCCTATTTCTGACATTGACTGCCGGGTGCAATTTATCCTGCCCACGGCGGTACATTTTCTCTGCAAACATGCGTGCATACTGCTGAATACAAGGAGGAATTATTATTAGCGCCCTCAGATCAAATGGGAAACTGCATTAACCTGCAGTGAAATAGGGCTTGGTATCCTGGATGCAAGGCTATCTTAGGGAGACTGTGGCTTTGGCAACTTGAACTACCATTTTGGAGCAGCACTACTGCGCTTTTGTCTTGTAGACATGCCAATGTATCTGATGCTAATGCTGTTATCTGAAATAAGGTTCTTCAGGAAAGTACAGTGAGCTGTCTTGAAGAAAGAAAGCTATTACGTCACTGCAGCACAAGGCTCAATGCAGGGCAATTCACCGGCTGCTGCTCAGCATTTACTTGGAATTCAAGTGAGGTGTGGTCAGAATTCAGCTGTGCTTGACTTGGCACAAATCTTTTTAAGCCTGTGTTTAAGCTGAGAGTTCCTACATCCCCATATTGCAGCCTTTTACTTCTGTTCAGAAGTCTTCAAGTAATTACCTGGAAATACTGGGTCCCAGCTAAGTTCTTGGACTAGACCTAGTTTTCAGTCCACTTGGAGAAACTTGGACCCCTTTTAAAGTATCAGAGGTCTGAGGTAGTAGCTGAGAGAAGTTTGGAGACTGTGTCATCTAACTTGAAGCTCCAGTTGCCAGAGGGAAGTTTTGAGACTGACTGTGACATTTAAATTGAAGCTCTGGAGCTTCAAAAACTACCCCCCTGAAAAGCTAGGTTCTTTCTGAAGTACCTTTGAACATAGAAATTCTAGCCACCTGTGCCTCAGATGCTATATCCTGGGAGTGCTGTAAGAATAAATGTTAGACATCAGTGCTCAGAGCCTGCAGTGAAGAGGGCTGCATCTTTATCTACCTTAATATGCTCATTTTTTCACGGCTTTGATGAGCAGCTTAAATCCAAGAACAACACTGTGTAGTGTGGGCAGGTCAGTCAAGCTCTGAGGGTTTGCAGAATGAGCAGAGTAAGGCTCTTTCTCACACATGTGCCTCTGCACCTTTGAATGCAGGAGATGAACTGCAGTGTCATTACTTGCTGATTGTCCTGCCCAAGGGTAGCCTATTTCTGCTTGAAAGAGGAGGTCTTTACCTTGGATCTCCACTGGTGCCTCTGTAGAGCTAAGAGTTTGCATGAAACGTTTGCTAAACTCTCTTCAAACCTATGGGGAGGTTCTCACATGGTTTCTTGGGCAGCAGCACTTCCTAGAGCAGCAGTGCTCTACAAACATGTAGAGGCGTCTGTATATGATGTTGCTGATTGAGACCATGTGCCATATACCTCTTCATATCAGCTCGTGCGTGGTGCTATAACTGTCATCTCAACCATTTTCCAATACTTTGCCTTTTGAGTATGAAACTTCTTGCATCTCTTTTCCTTTTGACTTTACCTAGTTCACACACTACGAGCCTTCCTCTTGAGCCATGTGTCTCTGTGATCATTAATTTCAGGTATGTGCATGAATGTATCACTCAGCAGTACATTTTTTTGATCCAGATTCAGTGTTACATTTCTGTCACGCTTCTGTCAAATTAGCAAGAGCTTATGTGAGCTTTAAGCTTTATGCCAGCTTTATGCTGGCTGTGGAAGGACAGACGATGCCTAATCTGAATAAAGTTAAGCAGGTGAGCACAACAAGTGACACTTGATCTGTCATAGAGCTTGATGATGCAAAATTAACCATCAAGGTGATTTCTTAAAGCAACCTGAATATGCAGATTCATTTCTTACCAGATCAGAGTTATGGCCAAACAGCATTTCTGATGTAGTACAGGATGCTCTAAAGCTGCATGTTCTGCCTGATTAAGTTATGGGTTTAAATGAGCATAACAGTTCTCAGAAGAAAGCCTTGTTCTTTTTGTCATCTTAGAAACTCAGTAGAGAAATTAGGTGCTTCTCCAAGTATTTTTAAAGAAAAGCAAAAGTGAAGTTTACTGATCAATAGATCAGTGCTCTGTTCATCTCTCAGGAGTGGATAGTGATTATTGCTTTCCCTGATGCAAAGGTTGGGTGAAAGCATCTTTATGTCTTTTATTTCGTTCATTTTTTGAGAGGTTTTGACTTTCTGTTGCTTGTTATTTTAAATTAACCAAATGGTACTTTGAAGCAGCATAAAGAAATCAGACTTTATTGTTCTTTTAAATCAATGTTTTTTAAGAGTCCTAGAAAAAATTCTTTTAATGGCACTATTAGTCTTGCATGGCATTGCCATTTTTAGTCAGAGTTGTGATTTATATGATAATAGCAAAAACAATGGAAAACATCCTTTGTCAAGATGAAATACAAATGATAGTACATCCTCCCATCATACTTTGGTATTTTTATCTAGAGTTGGGACCACAGAGGTCTGTGAAAATGAAAGATGCTGAGGTCCAGCACTTCGAAGTGGATCCAGTTTGTCTGGAAAAAAGATTAAGCCAGATTAGGGAAGTTTCTAGGCAGAAAACTTAGTCTGGAGGTAGGTGTTAGGGACAAGAAACACACTGCTTTTCTCATTAAGCGCTTCCTGAGAATTGTTGAAGTTTGCAATGTCCTTTTCTCAAGCGCATCTGTATTTCTTTGCTTCTCTTGTGCTCACCTGGACCGTCCCCTGGCTCAGAGCAGATGTTATTGCTTTTCCAAAAGCAGACATAGAATATTGTGGTCTCAGTCCTTCTCCCTTTCTGTACAAAATACTGATTTACCCACTCCAAAGTTAAAACAGACAAGAGCAACACTGATGCCTTTGCCTGTAATCCTGACCCGATGAAAGTGAAACCTCCCAAATTCTTGCCTGCATGACTATTTTACCAAGGCCTACGTCATTAAAGTACTTTTTAAACTTGATTTTTTTTCAAAGGAGCCTAACTTTAGACACCTTTTAAGGAAACTCTGGTGCAAACTCTTTTCTAGCATGAATCTACAATTGCAGATATAGAAGGCTGGAAAGGCCTCTGAGAAGTGATCTTCATACTTTTCAGAGAGACAAGATCCTGGTGTGCCATGACCTTCTCTCAAGAGATGTTTGTCTCATTGATTGCTCAAAGCATTCAGTAAAAGCTGCTTCACATCCTCTTTGGGTAGTCAGTTTCTCCTGTCACCTTTCCAGGCTTCACCTTGCATCTTGCCTATCTTTTCTTTGCTGGAAGCTAAACTACATCCTTCCTATCTTTTAACATTAACAGCCATTTATGCACTAAAATACGTATCAGCATTACAAATGGCTTTCTGTGATTTATATATTTTGAATGTGTCAATATGAAATATGTAATTTTATTGATTTCTTGTTTGTTATTGTGGTTTTTTTTCTTTTGAACAGTCTTACATATTCCCTTTGTGGTCCATAAAATCCAAGATCATTTTTAGCAGCCTGGTCAGTTATTCCCTGCTTTAATTCAAGCATTTGGTTTCTCTTTCCTAAGTACAATGCTCTTTTTGTCTTTATGGTGTTTGTCTTGATGATTTCAGGCATTTGTTTGCTGTACAAAGATCCTTTTGCATTCCAGTCCTGTCATCCCTCTAGCCTGGTGCCTTCCACAAATCCTGTCCTTTGAGCTGGAATTAGAATACTGCATAGGGCCAGATGTAGGATATTATTTGCAAGAATCTCCCTAGTAGCTTTTATAATTCTCTGAGCTATTTTTGTTTGTTTTTCTTAGTATTGCCCATTCACACTTGGACCATGTTTTCCTAGTTTGTTCAGCATAATGGCATTGAGGACACTGTTAAAAATCCTACTGATATTAGGGTTCCTAATCACAGGTTTTTTCCTAGTCCGTCTGGCCAAATGTCCTGGTGAAGTAAAATAAAATCCACAGAAAAAAACAAGACAAAGAGCAGGAAAAGGGTTTCATAAGATTCGCTGTCTTTTGAGCACTCCATTGGAATGTTTCTCCACCCTTAACAAAACTTAGTTTCTGAAATAGGTGTTTAGCTTTTTGTTTCAGAATTCTAAAAGAGCAGAGGCTTTCTGACTATTCTGTAGTTTTCCGAATCTTTTCTACCCTTCTCTCCCTCGCACATTTCTCCTTTATACTTTTCCTCCTTCAGTCCCTTGGGATCTTTCTGCCCTTCATCACTTTTTTGATACTAACTGCTTTAACTGTTTTTCAAATATTGGTGGATTTCATCATACATCGTTCATGCATGTGTATCTTATTCATCTAAATGTTGTTCACCTTTTGCCTTAGGATGGAACAAAAGGCAATCTCATACCAGCCTTCTTCACAGCAGCTGTTGATTGCTCTCCTTTCCTATCAGGCATGGTTTTGTATTCTCCTTTGCCTCCCTGTGCTTCTCATGAATTTTGCTTATTTAATTCTATCTTTTCCTAGCTTTATCTTGTGCAGTATCCTTTTTTAAATAAAGACAAATGTATATTTTTATGCTCTTGCTATTCCTTTACAGCTGTATGTCTTGTTTCCACTTCATTTTTCACAATGCTTTTCTGATATTCAGATCTGCAACAAGCTTCTGATACTGTTGCTACTGTTGTTCTGATTCAGTGCTTCTTATCTTTTATCTGCTTTGGGACACTTTGTCGTTGTGTCCTTAATAAAGTCATTCTCAGTTGTGCCAGCTCTTAAGCAATACACCTTTATCCCTTGGATTTTATTCCTAACAAAATCTTCCTGACAGTGAGTTTATTTTTGTTGAAGTCCATTGATCCTTACTTTCATGTTTTCTTACCATCCTTTTCTAAGCAAAGTCTTCTTTTGTGCTACTTTACAAATTATGTTCAGACTTTCCAGCCAGTTCTTCCTAGTTTGAAGCATTGGGTAGTAGGGTGAGAATAATTCTTTCCCCTAATAGTTTTCCCAAAATGTGTTGTTTCCATCTTAGCTTTTAGCTTGAGTGTATCCCAAAAGCCAGCTTGGCCTTATAGTTAAACTAATTTGGCATAAGCACTTTTTGGAAACACTGTTTTTGAGAATTGTATATACATTTAATCATGCAACAGGGAAATGGGTTCAGAAAAGCTTCTAAACCATTTAAGTGTATAGCAGTGCTACAAGGGTTGCTGCTCCTCTTCTGTATGATGTACTGCTGTGCATTGGGAATTAGGGCATAGCCAAATGCAGCAGCTTCTTTGATGAGGTACAATTGACTTTTGCAGAGGTGGGTGGCAGTAAATGTTCCTTTGATTGACAGGAAAGGTATAACTAATCAGAGATCTATGTATGCATATATAAACATGCATCTCAACGGAGTTACGGATTGTTCTTCTTTCAATGGCATCCTTGAAAATAGCATGTGGTTACTTCCAGTTTCCTGCTATCACCAGTTCTCTGCTTTGTATGATTTTGTCCATTGGCAGCTACAGCTGCATTCATTCTCTGCTTCTAGCTAAGAAACTGTAATAAGCTGCTGTTGAGAAATCCCCCTTTTTTTGACTCCTTCAGACCTTCATGCAACTCTGACTCTTCCATCTGAACTTAGATTAAGCATATACCATTTTCTCATGTTTTGCAGCCTTTTCTTTCATTTTTTCCCTTTCGTGTCATTCTGGTCATGCCTGATACCTACATACCAGTGCTAAAGACTGCTCCATCGTATTCCTTAGTGCTGGCAGTTTCATCCATGTGCTAAGATTTCAAATTCTTTCTGTTTTATTAACCATATTCCTGTTAGGAGCAGACAGCTCAGTAGGGTGCCTTATTCTTTGCCACAGTTCGCCATGTCCTGTCAGCATCAACTGCCTGCTTACAAGAATGATAGTTTTTATGTCAGATCTTACCACTACTCTCCTTTTGCAGGATTGTGTTCCACATTCAGTAAGCACTCGATATTGCACAGGTATCCTTGTATCCCACATGCTCTGGATCCATGCTTTGGAAATCCACTCTATACACTCAGCGCAGTGCACCAGTATGAAATTATAGATCTGAATAAAGCAGCTCTGCAAATCTGATAGGGAAATGGGTTAGCCCAAGTGCCAACTATACTTGTTCACCATTTATACTTGTAATTAAAAACTAATGATAGGTGCACATCTGCCAAGAAACAAACTCCCTTGGTTGAATGGGTGAGAAGAATTTTGCAAGGCAAGATTAAAGGATGCTTCCTTCTCTGCTGGGATCCAAGTGTCAATCTTTTGTTTGTGAACTGAGAAATTAATTGCTCTACAATGGAATCAGACTTTAAATTAGTGAAAGAGTGTGTTGTCACTTCACTTGCAGTGGCTCAGATGGCAGAGCTATGTCCCTGATTAGCTAGACAACAACTATCCTGCATAATTCCACCATTCTCCCCAATTACATTTATCATTGTCACATAACATTCTATTAGCCATGTTTTACAAACTTGAATGATTTGCATCTGTCATCAGAGAGAACTGGAGTCTTTATCTCCAGACAAACCTTGCATGCCCTTGTCTGGCATCCAGTATTTCTCTGGGGACTGATTTTTCTGGGCCATGCGCATCTCTGCACTTGAACTTTGACTGAAATCACTGAGTTAAAGCCATAGAACCATAGACTGGTTTGGTTTGGAAGATCAGCTTCAAAGGTTGACTAGCTCCAACCCCCTGCCATGGGCAGGGACACTTTCCATTAGGCTTGGTTGCTCAAAGCTTCATCCATCCTGGCTTTGAACACTGCCAGGCATCCCCAGCTTCTCTCAGTGAACCTGTTCCACTGCCTCAGCACTCTCGCAGTAAAGAACTTCCTAATATCTCTTCTAAATCTACCCTCATTCAGTTTAAAGCCTTTCCCCACTTGTCCTGTCACCACATGCCTTTATAAAAAGTCCCTCTTCAGGTTTCTTGCAGGCTCCCTTTAGGCACTGGAAAGGCTGCTATGGGGTCTCCATGCAGCCTTCACTGCTGAACAAGCCCAACTTTCTCAGCCTGTCTTCATAGGAGAGGGACTCCAGCCCACTGATCATCTTCATGGTCCTCCTCTGGACTCAATTGAGCAGATCCATGTCCCTCTTTTGTTGGGGGCCCCAGAGCTGGATGCAATCCTGCAGGTGAGGTCTTATGAGAGCAGCATAGAGGGGGCGAATCACCTCCCTTGACAAAGCAAGCCATCTCAGCTTTGGCTCCTCTTCACTTGCATACTATTCCAGTGAGCTTTGGAGACCAGAGTTCATCTAAGCTGTCAACTGTATAGCATCTCAAGCTCCAAAACTAGTACAATAAAATGTCCACTGCATTCATTCATGAAGTTATTGGCTTTCTGTTGTTCTTACTCTGAGGCACTACCAGAGCCTGGCAGAATCTTCTGAAAGAAATTCTGATTATTTTATGCCCTCTGGAACTAGTGAACTCAGAATAAATAATAAACTTAAACAAGTACTATTTTAATTTGTCTGCATCCTTTTGGAATTTGCCAGCAACCTGTATTTATCCTGAAACTGCCTGTGTAACCTACTTTTGGTTTTGTTTTTCTTTTGTTGTTGCCATGGCTATGCTGCCTTCGTAGATGGTTCCTCTCCAACCTCTTCTTGTAGAAATTGACAAGCTTGCTATGATGTAGCATCTTGAGCTCATGGGAAGGGTGGTCCATGTCAGTGACAGGGAGTACTGGACTTTGTACTTATAGGGGAGAGGTTCGTGCAAATAACAAATTACCTATGAGACTATTCAGAAGAACCTCTAGGAGCAAAGACCAAACTCACAGGGACGTCTTTGTGTCGTGGCATTTCTTGAAGCACCAGTTCTGCAATGCAGTGCATTGCCTGGGGCTTCTTAATCTTCTTTACAACCTGGAAGATCTTGCTGCAATCTCTCTAGCAATTACCAGAGAGCAAACACCCTTTTATACAAAAAAGGTTCTGGAAGTCAAAAGAACCTTCCATGATTTGCTTTCCTTTTAAAAGATTCAAAGTGGGTCCCTATTGCTCAGGGACCTAGTTGATCACAGGTTTCAGGAGTTGCAAAGCGCAAAGCCTGAAAGTGTTAGGTAGCCAAGTGCTAAAAACAGGCATGTATCTTCAAAAGGGTAAAAGTCACTGTACTAGTCTTAAAGGAAGAAAGAGAATCTTGTTAATCTGTCTAATGCTTTTAACCTTTATCAGATAACTTTTGTGATCGACAGTACAATTGCAAGCAAGGATTAATATTCAAATAATTAAAAAAGATTTATGATGTTCCTTTGTATTCAACCCATTCCTCTTTTCAGTTAGAACTGTCAAGTAAAACCAGGTCTACCACTCCATTTTGCTAGACATTGCATCTCCCCA
Organism: Psilopsiagon aymara; assembly: GCA_024733675.1. Classification (NCBI taxonomy): domain Eukaryota; kingdom Metazoa; phylum Chordata; class Aves; order Psittaciformes; family Psittacidae; genus Psilopsiagon; species Psilopsiagon aymara. Next base: position 41,615 of record JANRGW010031873.1, on the reverse strand, counting down.
TTAAAAATGAGATTTACCGCTATTTACAAATGCCTCTCTGTTCCAAGTTCAGCAGTCAGCTATACATGCAGGTTATTGCTTTGACTTTTAGTCCAGAAACATGCCTGTTCTGCTCAATTTCCCATTAAAAAATGCTGTCAAAAGACTTTCTGGATTCTAGGTTATATTGCATCAGATTGGCTCCTGTCCTGATGTCCTCATCAATGCACTCTGTCATATTTTCTGACAGAACTCCTTTTTAGTGAACTCATGCTGATAATTTCATTTTTAATGAGCTAATTTCTCCATCTCTTTATAAGAAGATATCCAAATCTCTCTTTGGGAGAATAGGGTAGCAAATCTCTGAAATGAGATACTTACCATTAAAATGTTTCTAAAAGTCATCCCATCATCTCTGCTTCCATGCTAGACCATAGAGAAAGAGAGAGAGAAGTATGCAGTTGACAAAGTATTTAACGAGCGGGGTTTACTTCCTTGGGTCCCACTATAACCATCATATCTCTGTGCAGCGCAGTGATAGTGATTGCCTAGTAATTACATATTTTTTGTTAATACTCCCAGTAATGAGCTAAGATGATCTTACTGTTAGGCTAAGCAATAATGTATTTGCCACTCGCAGGGCTGTCATGCAGAGTCTCGGGTGGTCAGACACTTGTCACAGGAAAATGTCTGTAGACATTGTAGAAATAGGCTCTAGATGACAATATCCTGGGAACATGTCTATGTATTGGTTCATATAGAAAGACAAGTGATGGAAAACAGTCCTGTGTCTTCTGTAGCCAGAGTCTGTAAGGGAAGGGCTTCGGAAAAGACAGCAACCCTAGAAACATCTTGAAATGTGAACTCAGTTTCTCAAATTCATTATCCTGAGCAGAGGTGTAGGTTATGGTCAGTACCAATAGGTCAAAACAATGATGTAGATGCTGGAAGGAGGAAAGGAGAAAACAGAACTTTGATACTCTTGGATGGAAGCTGACTTTAAAATGCAAATCCTCATGAATGTTTACTAGTAAGACCAGGGTGCCCAGTTTTGACTTCTTTTGTGTATTGCAGTTGTAGTTGTAAATCGTAGTTTAAAGAAACCTCTCTATAGATCAAAGGAAACTCATCTATGAGGTTCTCTTGCCTGCCCTCTTCTTTGTTCTCCTGGCCAGATGAGTTGGACTTGCAGTTCTCTAGGTGGCAATGCAGTGGTTCCTGAGCAGACCTTCCAGGATCTGTGGTGTTCCAGACTTTCTGATGTCTGGCCCAACATAAGTTGTTATGCACTAAAGTTACAGAAACAGTATTGGCAGAACTGCATCTATTAAATGGTTTGCTATGCATACAGTGTATTTAGAAAATTATTACTTTAGCCTGTATGTTACAAACAAAAATCAGTGATAGCTGAACAGGACTGAGGATCTTAAATCCCTATTTTCTGTTAAATAATCACATATTTCATTGTTCTATTTAGCTGTCTAAATTGCAGATTTCATTTTGAAGTTGATGAAACTGGTATATTGCCTATTAGCTGTGAATCCAAGAACAGTCAGCACATTCTAAGTGAATATGCTGATTAAATAGGAAAGAATAACTGGGTCCTCCTACACAGACCAGAAAAGAGGAATGTTTTCTTGCAGTGAAAGCCCATTCAGCTTCTCACAAGCCATCTATGTGAATCCCCTGTGTAGATGAATATTCTGTTTCTTGGCTCAAAAAGGGGCATGTGGGTTGACTGTAAGAACTGCAAGTTTTTAGAGTTTGAAACTTACCTGCCTGTTGCCTTTTATTTTGGTTTGTTGTTTCCACAATTTTCATCATGTTTATGCCTTTAAAAAAAAGAAGAGGAAAGAAAAAGGAAGCCAAACCTCTTTTCATTTTTTGCTTCACTCATCTTTTCCATATACAAGTCAGGAGGTTGGCAGCTTTCCATGAAAAGCTATTCCTGCTTCTGCAAAGCTCTGATTCTGCTGCCTAATGATTTTGTAAAAAGAAAACCTCAAAATATAATTTAAAGGTACTGGTCAAGAATTTCCATCAATTTATAGAAACTCAGTACAGTTCCTGGAGGCATGGCAACCAACAAATGATTTATGCTATTCCTTCCATGGAAAGAAGATCCTGGGCATATTTAAAAATTGATAGAAAATGGATGCTTCAGGTCCATTGCAGGTCAGTGGGGACAAAGTGCCTATTTCCCTTGAGGACCGAAGCCCCTTGGTCTCCTTGAAAACCCCAGCCTGTATAGAAATTGCCTAAGATATTTTTCAGGGATAACTGTGTTGAAGGTGAGGAGGTATGGTGCTGTCTAAGATCTATCTCCCTATAAAGTAATGAGAGGCTGGAAATCTGTCCCTCAGCTCTGCTAATCTTGCTAGGATCAATTTGTTGGATGTAAATGGCTGCCGTTCCTCGACTGTTTAATACTGAAGCCTCACAGTCCCTCTCATTAATAAGGATGCTCAAAGAAAACATGCTGTGCTTTTATTTGTACATCTTCATCTTCTTACTCATTATAAGTAACAGTTTTACTGAGTGTTTCAATGCCTAATCATGTTGTGTTGTTTTTTTTTTCTTTCCAATCCATAGTTGTGGTTTAATATACCATTACAATTTAAAGCCCCTGTAAAGAAAAAGTGGTTCTTATCTGTTGCAGAAATGACTTTCATTAAGCATGTTCCGACAGTGTATGGGAGCGTGGAGGTACTCAAGGAAAAGCTGTAAATTGTGGTGCTGTTAACTGCAAGCATACTGGATGGCACAGGAGCTTCAACAGCTTCAGGAATAATAAATCAAAATTATGGGGTTTTGCATTAAATCTGATTGCAGATAAAGGCAGCAGTGTGTTCAGATTGGCACTTGGCTCCTGCTAAGACTTGATCAGATCTCTCGATAGGCATGCAGTCTGAGGGACAGCAGGGCTCTTCGCCAAGGAGAGAATGTCCCAGAGTGGGCGAAGTACATGTGCATCATGGCAGCATACACCTGGCAGATTGCAACCTGATTTCCTACTGATATTGCATAGTTTGTCACGTTGTGTTCCAAGCCTGTTGCTGTTGTATGGAGATCTCGGCTGACTTACGCTCTCAGTGAAAAAAGTCAACAGATTTACATTTACTCTCAGTTGTGACATTCTATTATCAAATTCAGCAGCAATGTAGTGACTGTAAAAGCAGAATACATTAGGAAGCTACTTAGTGCTACGGTGAGCAGTCAGTGAGATTTCCATCCAACAAAGGCAGTGTAGATTAGGAAGCTACTGAGTGCTACGGTGAACAGTCAGAGAGATTGCCATCCAACAAAAGAAAGCCTGTATGCCCCTATTCCTTCACTTTCCCATTTTTCTGTCTGCAGAATTGTTCTAAATAGGTGAGCAGTCCTTTCTGCAGAAGGTCTAACAGAGCTCACTGTTAGAAAACAGAAGTTTTTGGCTCCCAAAGTGGGGCATGAAGGGTTGAGATAACAGATCTGACAGGAGTGTGTCTAATCATATTTGTGAGCGCCATGAGTGGAGACCAACAGTGACTGTCATGGCCTGAATGAAGTCACTTGTCACAATGCTTATTTATTGGCTCTCAAAGTTGTTGTTCTTCATCTCGAAAGTTAAGCAGAGTCAGGTTTGGGCCTTGTCTAGGGCTACACAAGGATATAGGGTAGTAGGACACCTTTTGTTAATAGCTGAGACGTGGATTGGTACACGTGGGACCTGGATAGGTCAGATAGATCATCTCTCAATTGTTTAAACTCCTGAGACAGTTTTTCCACAGCTGAAATGATGGAAGGGATGAGATTGTCTTTGAACTCTCAGAGTTGACAAATCATTTCATCCGCTGTTGGTGGTGCTATGTCATTCCAGGTTATTGCTGCCAATGAGTTGGCAATAGATACTGGTGCAAAGTGTACCCTGATGCCATAAAGCTACCAAGGGGTGGGTAGCCCTTAGACCAGTCTGGATCAGGCCAGATGTAAAAAATGGACTCTACACCACAGCCTAAAGGTCCTGAATTCTCTAAATTGCTTTCTCTCCTGTTTTTGCCTTTGTGAAAGTTACAATAAGAGAGTCACCATTTATTTAGTATTGTTAATACACAATATTCATAAAATGCAGAGTTACCTGAATCAAAGCAGAATCCAGCTTACCAGATTCTTTGTAGCTTTAAGATCACCTTTCCAGAGTCAATTGCAGACGCTTAATACCTGAGCCTTCTTAATTCATGGAAAACAGTGACATTTGTATGTGGTATTACCTTCCCAAGTAGCCCAAGCAACACCAAGTCTGTAAGGTAACCAGGAAATGCTTGACTCTGGTGAGTTGGTCACTTGTGAAGGGCAAAATCCATGTCAGCAGCAAAAGCAGTAGTAAAAGGTTGACCAGAAGATAAAAATAAATGAACATGGGTACAGAGATGTTTAGATCAGGACTCATGTACTGATCCAGGGCTCCAGGACCAAACATTCTGAGCAGCATTGTGCAAGTTAATACCTATCTCTGAGAATTTATTTTCTCTGAGTTGAGCATAAAAGCAGTCTCCTACTTCAGGGAAGTGTTTGAGACTGCATAATTACCAGGTCGTCCTTTGATTAGTAGAGTTGAAGGTGGCATAGGAGTGTGAAGCACTCTTGTAATTTAAAACGTAATCATCTGCAGCTCAAGAAATGCACTCTGTGGACTACAGAGAGAGAGGAATCTAACGGAGGAACCCAGTGAAGAATCTTCTGGTGCTAATAGGCAGCTGCTGGGGGAGTAGGCGAGTGGCACAGATTCCTGGTGATCCTTGGCTTCACACCAGAGGAGGATGTGGACCATTACTTTCCAAATATTAAGATGAATCATTTGAAAGGGCGCACTTAATTGACATAGGTCCAGTCTCAATGACTATTTGCAAGTATTAGATAAGGCTTAGGCATAGCGTAGATAGGTAATTATATATTTTTTCATAAATATATATGAATAGATGTGTATACATTTGTGGAGCCATTGATTTTGAGGAAAAAGGTACCAATGCACCAAATGAATTACTGACCAAGTTGAGTGAAATTCACCAGCCAGTGTCAGATATAAATTAGATGATGACCAGGTTTGACTAAATCCTCTGCTATGTGGTTTAGCAATTCTAAGCACCACCTTCCACATAACAGCACAGGGGTAATTTAACATAGTTATGTCCCCTTGATTCTACAAAAAGAGATCAGTAGTCATTAGAGTTATATTCAAGAAGAATCCCGGAGGCTAATAAGTATGCAATTGTTTTATACCCATGGGCCTATTAACCTATCCTTTCTTGCAGGATTTATGCACAAAACTCAGTGGGAGTTTTCTGGGAAGATTTGCGTGTCTAGTTTCCATTAGAGTTAATAGGAGACGTGCATGTAAATGCCTTTTACACAGACAGGCAATAACCTTTCTTTGAAGACTCTAAAGAAAATTTCCAGTTCACTCTTAGTCTGGTGTATTAAACCCAGCAGACAGTCCTATTCTTTATCTGTTGCACTAAGGTCTTCAGCTCAGAAAACCATCTTTCTGTCTCTTTTTTCTTCTTCCTCTTGCCACTTACTACGAGTGGTTTACCCCTTCTTCCTCTCCTTCAGCTGTTTATGTGTGGCCACTGTTGGAGACAGGATAGTGGTCTGAAGCAGTCTGCCTCGTTTTTACATGATGCTGGATGCTCCAATATTAGTCCATGTCTTTATTTCACTGTATGCTGGTCCTGCACTTCAGTTTAGTAGAGTAAATCTTCAGGGCTGCAATGCTGATGAGGAAGGGAAGGAACTCCCTGGCTGTTGCTGCACTTTGTGCCTGGGGGAGTGCATGTTGTACTGAGGGGTGTTTCCCCAGTACCCCTAATTTTCCCTGGTTGTTCTGAAGTCTGAAGGAGAGAAACAGCACGAGGCTGATCCTAAGAAATGAAGGGAGAGATTACAGATTCCGTGAAGGACTTGGTAGGGAGTGAGCAGCAGAACTGGGGCTGACACAGTGCAAGCAACTGTGAAATAAAGACGTTATTGAGTGTATGTGTTTCTGTTAGATGTCAGTCAGCCTCAGCCCTGCAAGCTGCTTCTGAAGAAGGAATGGCCAGGCTAAAATCAAAGACCAGGAGATTGTTGGAAAGTGGTGATCTTCCTCTGGTGGGGAGCTTGTCTCAGATCTCAAGTATCACATCTTGTCCAACCTGTTGCTGGTAATTCCTTAAGCAGCAAGCACAGCTGGAAGATACTAGTTATAGATCCACTGGACTACATTGAGCAAAGTTAAATTTCCCTCAAGACCTTTGAAGTGTTTCAATGCTAGAACTTCGATTCTACATTTTTTGGCAAAGGCAGCGAAATATTCCAGCTATGGAGATGAGATACTTCCTGACTTGGTTCTTTCTGGGAATGAAGCTACTGCTGTGCCTCCTGTTGCTGAACTGTGGTGCGAGGTTGCTGTGTGAAGCCGAACAGATGCTGTGTGGCATCCTAAATATACCGTATGTTGCAATGCGGGGGATGTTGATTCTTAAATGTATAATTTGCAGAGCAATTTAGAAACCTCTTGTGACAAATGATTCAGCTCTTCAGAGCTTCTCTTTCTTGATCCGTGTTTGCATAGCAGCTAGCATATAGTGCTCTAGCTGATATATGGCTGGTTTTGCATGCAGTTGTGCTGTTCACAATTGATTTATTTGATTTAGTTAATTTCTTTGTCACTTTAAAGCATAGTGTGTGAATCCTCATGACAGGGCTACAAGTTATTCACATAGTAGTCCAGTGCAGTCTGAGATGTGAGAATGTGCTTCTACATGCTTCATTTACTTTCTTAATAAGTGGTCAACGACTATATCACAGGTTCGCTGTGGATTTTATAGTGTGTACTTGTATCTTCCTTTTCCCCCCTCAAAACTCTGTCCCTCTTTTTATTTTAGAATAGCATAAAAGAAACAGATGCTTTGATTTTGATGTTGCCTGTAGCATTGCAAAGAGAATGTGTCTCTCCTAAGGCAATGCTAAAGGTTGTTCCAGCAATTGCAGCTTCGAAAAGATTGCTGTCTTAAAAAAGACAACAAGACAAGCAAAACCAAACAACTCCTTCCCCCCAGATCAACTTTGTTTTATATTTTTGTCTCCAGAAATGGCTACATAATTCATTGTACCTGTAGTTAGTTATCCATTCAAAACAATTGCTGTTTCACAGTGATTAGCTGATTTGCCATTATGAGAAGCAGCTGGGTTTTCCATGACCAAGTAGTAAAGCAGGAAGCAATGAAATCTTCTGAGCAGAGATTCTTCTCTTTTTTTCAGGCACACAGAAATAAACTTTCTTCTTGAAAATAAGCCTTCTTGCTAAAATAAAAATAACATTACTTCAGGTTTTAAATGGAAAGTCAGGGGTAGCTGTTTTAGAGCTTTCTATGTAAGATAACTCCAGCGGTCAGATTGATGTTCTCAGTGCGGAATAATTGCTTTACTCTTTCTAATGGACAATATTAAAACATTTGGGATTCTGTGTGTCCTGAGCTGCTGTGGCAGTTTCCTGGTCCCTGGCATCTGGAACTTCATTTATGCTGCTGTGCTTTTCAAACCTTCGGCTTTTTCTCCTAGCTGCTGGGGCTGAATGCTGTTGAAATAGGAGGAACCATTTGCCATCTCTTGTGTATTTTAGGCATCATATAAAATTTGTGTTGAAAAATACAAATTTAAGGAAATAACCTGGCCCTACTTCCACTCTTACCCATATTGATACATGACTTCACTAAGTCAATGGCAATATGCAGCAGTAAAAGACATGAAAATAACTTGAAGAGAGCATGCAAGGGACAGGCTGTAGTGTTTAGATATTGACTTCTATTTTCTTTTTAAGAGGTATAGAGTAATTCACTACAGATAAGTGTTTGATGGAGTATCACCTCATAAAAGTGTTTCTCCTCTATCTACTCCATCTGTATTCATTCTCTGCATGGGATCCACTCTTATTAAAGCTGAGCAATGAGGCTGTAAAGGACAGTTAATGGAGGGAAAGCAACTTCTCCTTCTGTTTGCTTTAACGCGTTGGTGCAGTTGTAAGCATGAATTGTACTTTTGAGAAAGCTCTCCAGGAATAGTCAGTACTTTCCAGGCAAAAGTAAAGCTGTAGTCTCTCACATTTTTTAAGAGGTTGATGATCATAAATCAGGTTAAGCTGGTATAGTGGAAGACGTCAGCTCCGTGGGAACAACCCTGTGTGCTGTTGCTGTGGGCAGGGCTACAGAGCTCTTTGGCTGTTAGGTTTAGAAGAGAAATAATTGTTGTCTGATACTTCTGCCTCAATTCAATTACCTGAGCATAGGCATCTTGTGCTGTCTGAGACACCATAAGGTATTCGAGACACCCAAGAGGTTTGATTAAAAAGCCCACAAAACAAAAACCAACACAGGATACTCATACCTTTCTGTAGCATCACCTAGAGATCAGTGGGGGCCCCTGAGGGCATGAAAAGTGCCCTGAATCGAGCTCATGATATTTTGAGATCTTGTACATGCCTGAACAGTGAATTCCAGTCACATTGCTAAGGAGAGATTGCAGCTGACCAAGCGGGCAAAAGAAGAGCTAACTTGATGTCAATCATATTAAATTCAGAACTCTTGTCAAGAGGTATTAAAATAAAAAGGAAGATCTAGGCATCAGTGAAGTACATAAAATTGAGTGATATGTCATTCAATATGTGAAGTCTGACACCACTTGAATAACTAAAACTGATGGTAATTTTCAGGCCTGGTAATGAAGAGTTAAATCTAGTTTTCTGTGCTTGATTGAATTCTCCCGTGAGAATTTCTGTGCTATTGCTTTTTAAGTAGTATAGAACAGATCATTACTAGCTATGGGTAGACTTCAAAGGATGCTAAAACTGAGCTCACCTTGCAGGTTTGTTGGAGTTTTCAAAATTAGTATGATAGTCTTTCAAGGACAAAAAGAGGAAAGGTCCTTCATGAAGGACTGATTCTCTTCTAGAAGGAAATGTGAGAGAATTTCTCTTTATGATGATATTTTTTTTCTCCTCAAGGAATTTGAAGTATAGTGACATTAAAACATAATAATAGAAAATGTAATTAAACTTAATTTTAAAAGATACCATAGATTGCGGTTCAGATTTGTTTTCCGTTTAGTGCAATGTGGTTACTGTTCTAGAACGATTTCCCTCCGTATGCAGATCATGCAGTAAGTCAGCTTTTAAAGGCAATGTAAGTTCTTGTCTGTATAAGAAAGAGGTAATCAACATTTGAATCTCAGCATGGTAGCGTCAGGGGGAAGAAAACTCCCTGCTATAGCAAGCACGGGATCCTCAGAGCTTGAACAGTTTAAACACCAGGAAGTTTCATGGTCTAAACAGTAGAAATCTTTCATCTGTGCTGAGTCCTCACTACTAACAAAGACAACAACTTAAAAGGATGTCTTACTTTGCTTTTTTACCTCCTCAGCCACCTATTTGCTTGTTTCGCTGATCTACATCTGAAATAAGACGCTTGTTCAAAATCACTTTAAGAAATGACAAGATAGCAGCAGATCTGCACCTGAAGCATTATATTTAGTGGATGCATTTTCTGTTCCTTATAAAGCCAACAACAGAAAAATTGCTCAAAAAGTTTTGCAGTGATTATAAGACAAAAAGTTCACACCTTTCATTTTCTATAGCAAAACTGACAAGAACAATTTTAGTAGCTAAACCCCATGTTATTATACTGCTTTATTCTTTGAGATGTCCTTCCTACATTTCAACATGAATTTTGAACTACTGAAATTCTGATGCAGGGTTCAGCATGAATGTTCTCAATCCCAAGGATTCATAATCACAAATCAACCTCAGAAACAGTGTTGAGTGAGAATACAGATGCATGCATGACTTATATATACACTGACCACATTATTGCAGCATTAAGTAGCAGGGACATAGGAGGGAATTACTTGGCCTTCTAGTTTCAGCACTTTTAAAATCCACTCATTTCATAAGTTTAAGCTTTTTTAATCAACTATGGAGGGTAGGAATTTTCTTTTATAATCAAATCAATATTCTCATGTTTTTAGCTGTTAGACCCAACCTCAGTACAGTTAGAAAACCAAGAGCTATGATAAAGCCATGAAAGCTGGGAACCCCACGTCTTCTGAGCAAAGCTCTCCATGTCTTAATGTGGTGAACTCTAATAATTATTGATAATAATTCAGGAAAGCTGCTTTACTGAAAAAAATAGGAGATAATGAAAATTAAATTACATAGTAAGATATTTTGCTACTCAGCTGATGTTTACAAATGAATGTGTGCTTACATGTATACAAATAACATGTTACATGTATACACATCCACATATGTGTAGAAGAACATGATGAGACATATAGATACATATGAGATAGCAGTAAGGTGTCTTACACTGAAGAAGAGCTTCCCTACTTGAGAAGAGGCGATGAATCTGTATTTCCTGGATGTATCAGAATGTAATGAATGGATGTCATAAGCAAGTGCTTATCCTTCTCTCAAGCAAGGAGAGGTAAAAGTCCCATTTTAATATTTTTTAAAGTCAAGATTAAAAATAAAGGACTAAAAATGGAAAAATAACATGACAATAACAAAAGGATATTGGGTAAAAAGAATGAAAGGAATCTTATATATGTGGCCCTTGGGAAGTACAGGAGATATTGCACAGTACAGCTCTGTTTTTGATTGGTTTTGTAGAGGTTCTTGGATTCTACTACAGTGGAAGGATGACGGTGCTTTGGAAAGAAATTGAATGTATTTGTTCTTCCTCAAATCAAAATTTCTCCATGGATATCCCTGAGGCATTGAAAGTCCCCAGTCCTGTGATTCCCATCACAGCTGGGAACAGGGAAACACCTGTACCATTTTTGTTTGCATTCCCTTTCCTGTACCTTTCAGGAAATAAGGAGTTGGGTTTGTCTGCATGACTATCTCAGGAAACTATTCTGTAGATTATTTCCTTCAGTAGTAATCTACTGTTCTTTGTCCCTGCTACAACACAATACAGGAGAAAATCCTAGCTCACATCATCCTGTCTTCCTGTTAGGCTTACCTTTTCTTTCACAGTGGCTGGGCTTTGACCTCTTGTCCATTTAAAATGCAGCGGGTGCGTTCTTCTCTTTTGTCTGCTACTCTGATTCTCTGAGCATACAGCTCCTTTTTCTTTTTTTTTTTTAATTCCCTTTACCATTTCAATTCCTGCTCAGAGTTTTCCTGTTCCTCACTGCACAATCTGTTTTACCCTGAAGGTCGTTCACAGCACTCTCTCCCTCCTTGTCTAGTCAAGTCTCTTATCTCGGAACATTAATTTAGCTTGACTACAGTGAGTGAAAGTAATAAAAAATAATTGGTTATTTGCAATACTCCTAATCAAGGTTGTATTCATGTGTCTTTTTAGAGCTGTGAGGCAGTAAACCTCCCCCTCCTTGCTTTCTGTGATGTATTAGAATCCATTGAATACATCACTAGATAAATATTATATACAAAGATATTTGCTTTTCTTGCACTGAAAGTGTAGATATGCTAAACTTTAACTATTCCAGGAATATTAGGATGTTCACTTTCTAAAGACAGGCTCCAATTGAGTTTTTGCTTCTCTCACAGCAGAGTTGTCTGAGATCAGCATTTGTTATTAAAATGGACATTTAACAACATGAAGAGTACTACTTTTGTATAGATTGATGAAGTCATGGCTACTCTAAAATGTCTACATTTTAATTTCCTGCATTTGTACCTATTTAAATTATGATCAGTACACAGCAATAAGAACAATACTGTGTTTAGATGCTGTCCTTCCAGAGCTTCATGGTCAAAATTATGGCCAACTATTACCCAGAGTTCCTGGCTTTGAACTGAATTATTCCAGCTGAAGAAGAAACTGGGGAATGAGCTTTTTGTCTTATAACTGAGTTTCTGTTATTTCAGGTAGGTAGTCCCTTTCTGTTTCTTTTTAAAGGCCACAATTGCATGACCTTAACATAGGAGGAGTCAAAAAGACATTTATCCAGGCTGCAGCTCCAAGTGTTGCTGTAAGCAACCTGGCCTACATTTTCTGCTTTTTCTGAAAGCTAGACTGGTAGCATTGTTGTCTAGGCAGTAATAGGCTTTCCTTTCAGTCTCCTCTTTTTCACTTCTCACCCCTTCCTTTACATAAAAGAACAGTTTGAAGTGCTCTCCTTACTGTCAGTCCTTCATTTCCCCCAGCAGCTTTACATGAACCTGTAAGTGGAAAAATGTACCTAACTTTTCATACACCAGTTTCAATGAGGTTTAAGCCAATATATAACAAAAATCTAATGCCAGTGCAATGCCATTCTTACCTGTCTACAATATTTTTTAGTCCTAAAAATTTAAGTGTAAAATAATAGACATTTTCTGTTGATCATAAAGTCAATGTTACAACTGCAGACTCATACAACTTTGTCTTCCTTTCCCTGCTCCACTCTTCATTAGCTTTGTGATTTCTCCTCAGTTATATAGAAGGGATTATTTTGCAATTGTAGTTGTATCTGAGTAATCTTCTAGGAAAAAAAAAAAAAAACACCACTTTTTTAAGCAATTGGGAACTATTTTAGTTTCCTATAAATCAAAATAGGTGAGCAGTCATCAGTCTATTTCACTGAGAAAAATAATCATTCTAGGGCTGAGAGCAAATATGGAGAGCTCATATGGAAAAAGTGTTTGTTTTCAAGAAGGTAAAAGAAAATGAAAAGCAGAAAGAAGCTTTGAAATAATCTTACCTAAAGAAGGGTGCAAGTTAATGTCTTCCTGAGTCATTTTTGAGCTATAGCTGCGTTTATGAAGGATGAAGCAAGTCATAACATGCTACTTTTAACCTTGTGTTGTTCTCTATGCACTGTTGTTAACTTCACAGAAGCTTCAGGTACGTTCATGTGGAATGTCAGTACCAAGCCTCCCATTCAGTTCATTAGGAGCAGCTCTTCAGTTCAAAGGAGCAGCTTTACTTCTTAGCTACACCTAAGTAAACACAGGCACAGCAGATGGATCTTGAGCTGTCTCTTCTGCCATTGATCCATGTACAGAATCATAGAATTGTTTAGGTTGGAAAAGACCTTTGAGTCCAACTCTCAACCTAGCATTGCCAAGTCCACCCCTAAACCGTGTTCTTCAATGTCACGTCTACACATCTTTGAAATACCTTCAGGAATGGTGGCTCTACCTCTTCCTTGGGCAGCCTGTTCCAGTGATTGAGAACCTTTTTGGTAAAGAAATTTTTCCTAATATCCACTGTAAACCTCCTCTAGCGCAACTTGAGAACAGGAGAATTTCCTAATGCTGCCACTGAAATCCTATTTGCGCAATGTAGCATTTTCCTTTTGTTTCGGTTATAAAAGGACATAAAACTTGAGGTAGCGAAAATGACGTTTACAGGGTTGTTTTTTTTTTTTTAAACCACAGAGAAAAAGAATATCAGAGTTAAGGTTTCCTTCTTCTTCTTTAAGCTATGTTGTTAGTCATAAGAAAAATATGATGGCAACTTGTGATCTTTTGTAACTCTTGCTGTAACACCTACAGAGAACAATGTAAAGCAAGGGTGCAGTGACATGCCTTAAATTAGATCTCACTTTAGCAAGCTTCAAGAGGATATTTTAGAGTAGCACAATTTCAAAAAGCAATACATTCCATGGACTTTTTAATAATAAATCGCTATTTCCGTGGCTAGCAATTCCCAGTATCCCCTCTGCTATTATTTTAGCAGCAGTACATCTTTGAATAAACTATTTCCTTCCTGAGAGTGCCGCAGATTCTTCTTGCAGTCTGGTCACAAACTGGACTTGATATTGCAGTCTTCTGAATTGAGCCAGGAAACGGCATCATGAGTGGTTGTTCTCAGCCGCAATCTGCTGTCAACATACATTCTGTTGATTCGTATTAAAGTGGTCTTCATCCATCAAATACAGAACAGAAGAGTATGAAATTTGTTTCCAATACAGTTTTGATACTGATGAACACTTGAAGATGCTTAATGCAAACAATGTTCACAAATGATTGGTGAGATGAGGAGGAACAAAAATGCAGCCGAAATTCAGAATGCATCATTCTGTTATGGAATTTCCAACTTCTGTTTAGCAAAGGGTAATGTAGTAGCACAAGACCCATATTTCTCATTGTCAGTTCTTTTGCCGAGTTATGCGTTAACATTCCAGTCCCAAATGAGAGAAGGCTAACTTCTTGTTACTTTTTACTGGTGGATGCAAATGACTTAGTTTCAGCAAGTTATTTGAGCACACAATTGGCCATTGAATTAAATGGGACTTACCCACTTAAAATTAAATGTGCCCTGCAGGCTGAGCACTGTAGCACTGAGATATTAAAAATAGATTAGGGTACAGCAGTACAAAAATTGAGACCATCCACCATCTGAAGTACAGAAAGAGCTGAGACGCGAAGGAACAAATCCAGCAGATGATGTTTAATACCTTTAGGCGTGATGGGATAATAAGTAAGTTATTGTTTTCTCAGCCATTAAAGGAATGCATTGATTTTAGAGACATTCTTATTTCTAGTGAAATTTTAGTTTTCACAGGAAATACAGACAGATTCTTCCTATGGCTTGCAATGTGTTTGCTAGAAACAGCCATCTGCTTCTTCTGCGTTCTCCTAAGGGGAATAAATTCCTTACATCTGGCCTGTGTAATAGGACTTGGTGCCAGATCCAAGACCCAATGAAGTTAAATGATGTCTTTCCCTTAGTCAGGAAAAAATCAGGATTGTATTGCTTTTATAGCTAGCATCTCCTGCTGCTTTTGCTGTTTTTTTGGTTTGAGTCATATCCTATTCCAGATAATGGGCAGATGTTGCTGCCTATATATCCTTACTTCTAGATTTATGCACAGGAATTCTCTTACCTTGCTGACATAGATGCTCAGTACTATCCATTTTCCACAGAACTTTTAAAAACTTTTAATTGCCTTAATCTCAGAAACAGAATTGCTTAGAAAATCCAGAAGTTGACAACCAGGCGATAACGTAAAGCTTTCTAATTTTGCCAGTTTCTGCACTGATTTTCTATTTAGAGACTTATTTGTAATTTGTTTTATATTATTAATATTCTCTGTGTGTTTTACCTCCTGCTCAGCTCTAGAAGTGCAGGAGCCTTGCAATGTCTTTTATTCAGCATCTATGTTACTTCTTCTCTGTTACTTTTGCAGGCAATTTCGGACCACATGTAGGACAGAGGGAAGGAAAAGAGACTTCCCTCCATGGAAGGAGGGAAGTCTCTAGGATTTTCCTCTCTGCTGTAATACCTTCTGTGTGTAAGACGGGGTATGTCACTATATGCTAGCACAGTGGCAGATCTACAGCAGTGTTAAACTTAGTATTTCGTTTATAGCAGTTGGTAAAGAGTACAGAGATGTTTGTCTTTCTTAACGCAGACAAAATGAATCAGTCTTACATATCTAAGGTGATTTTACTGTTTAGTTGATTGCAGAAGCAGATGGGGAAAGAAAAATCAACCAAAAAGTCACTGAAGTATAGGAAAGTCCAGTGTAATGCTGTTGCCATGGAAAATAGTCTGGATGCTTCTGTTATGCACCTATTTGTATATATTCAACAAGTAGTGACTTTGATGGAAACTTTGCTGATTAAAGGTATGTTTTCAGAAAAAAAAAGATTAATTTTCTTAGCGTATGGACTGATTTCTGCATATTGCAGAGGTGAAAATGCTTCCTAAAACCCAGAAAACTGTGGGGGAGCTATGGCAAAAGGTTATATTATCATGGGTGGCTGGGGAAGGAAGAGGAGAGAATGACTGCGTACCCAAGAGCAAATAGAACTGACTTGAGGCAGGCTAAAGCAAACAGAGAAAGTCCTTCTCACGATGTGTAGGTCAGCTGTCGATCTCATACTCATGGGATGTTGTGGACTCTGAAGGCTTGCATTGGTTCAAAAAGAAATTACTCAATTATGGAAGAAAAATCTATTGGGAGTATTAAGCACCAGGTCAGTGGTCTTTAAAGCAGGAATTTCTTGACCCATATTTTTTCCAGAAACTGCAGAAATAACAGTGAAATGTCATGGTTGATTTATGTTATTCCTGAAGTATCTACTTGCTTAAGTATCTACTGTTGTTCACTGTTGGAGGAATAGTACTGGTCCAGATGCATCTTTAGCCTGACCTGTTTCAGTTGGGTTTATGTTCTTAAATAAAGTGGATGCTAACAGTGCTTGATTTGATTGATTTTAAGTGGATTTGTGGTTTCCCTGATAAAGAATTTGTGCTTTAATGGGATCCTGGGAAGGAGCCACCTCAGATTCAGCTTTAAGCCTGGTGATTTAACAAAGCAGGTAGAAGATTCAAAACATTATTGGGGGTTTTAGAGGAGTTATATATGATTAGAATGTGAATTAGAAATGTGTAGTAAATAAAATAATCCAGAGGACTTGAAATCAGGAAAACATTTTTCTATTACATCTAGCCTGCAAGATACAGAGTGGATGTTATAATGTGATGCTGTGTTTCCTAAGCAGTAAGGATCCTGCATCTGGTTTTAGGATTGGAAACAAAGGTTGACAGTGTATTATATTGTTAATACTTGTCACTATTTGTCATTCTTCTAGGACCTTCTGATTACTTAGTACATAATAAGCTCTCATTATCTAATGAAATCATTTGGAAATTGTTTATTGAATTCAGCAGATTCAGCTTTAAGTGCTTTGGTCATTTTTTTCAAAGAATCAGTGGTAATTTGTTGTCAGTCTAGATATAATAAACATCTCTGAATGTCCCTTGCAATTGTCATCCTGATCCTTCAAGACAGTCTTCACTGGCAGAGAATGCAGTTGTTTACATTCAAATGGTAGTTTGTTTTGGTGTAAACAGCAATAAGCATCTTCCATAAGAACATTCATTATTGCCTTTCTTCTGATGCATGAATGTAACTTAAGAGCCTCATGCACTTGTGCGTTTGCTACCATTGTGGATTTTTCCTTTTTAAGATAGTGATTTATTACATGTGTGATACATATTCAAAGAAGTATACCTTTGTTTGGATTTCAAAGCTAGTGTGTGGATATTGATATTAAATACGTGTGTGTGTGCTGCTGCCTCCTGCATGGAGCTTACTGTTTCTGATTTTGCATAGTCTTAGCATTATTGTCAGAACCGATTGGGTGTCTGTTTGTTTAGGAGACTGGTATCAACCCTCGTGGTCTGGTTTAGGGCAGTTACGTAAGCCATGGGATATGAAAGTGGACATCAGGGCAGCATCTGATATAAAAGGGTTTTTCAGTACTCTCTGCTAACAAATGCGTGAGATATGTTCCAGAATTGCTCCTCTCCTCCGTTTAATTCTACTCCAGGTGCTTTGTGAACTCCTCTTCATGCTTTCTTTAATGTGTACTTGAATGCAACCAATTCCTCCATGCTCTGCATTGAAACACTGCCCTCTGCTTATTCAGATGGCATCTCAAGGTGCTTTGATTTTGGAGAGCTTTTAATAACTCATAAATAGGGAAAGGTTGTGAAGAGTGGGGCATTCCACATTTTGTGGGGAGTGCCAGCATGTGAAAGAATTACCCAGGGTTGCGGGCGTGTGATGTCTTGCAGTAATGCTTACACCTTGACCTGTGTCTGGACTGGGATACTTTTTCTTCTGAAAGCCCCAGAGCAATAATTGGTTCCAGAAAAACAGGCTTTTAAATCTCTCCACATCCAACCAGAAAGAAGCTCTTGCTGCAGTAAACAGTACTGCAGGGTACAATCAGCATCAAATCCCTCCAGCTCTGTAGCCTCCCTTAGTGATCTCTAGTAGCCATCTAGTCATCCAATTACTTTTTCAATCCTTGTGTGCTAAGTGATGGATTTCTACCATCCATGCTATCCCCCTGTTGAGTGCTTCTGACAGTATGTTACAGTAGTATCACTCGCTCCAAACACTGCGTGGATATTTCACATTTCATAGTGTGAAACTCATCGAAGGCTGTTGGGTACAAGACTTCAGGAGCTGGTAATCAAAGAAAGTGAGTGGGAAGGGTGCTCTAGCTCCTTCTTAACCTCCCTTGAGCATTCACTTGTCTTTCTGCAGTGCTGGGCTGGTCTTGCCTCATATGTCTGAAAGTCCTTATAGTGAAAGTGGGAGACCCATAACACAAGTTATTAGTTTTGCGTAATAAATACAAAAAAGCATTAGTAATGATCACTTTTTTGGCCTTTTGTGTATTACTACACACAGGACATACTGTATGGATATGCTTCCATGTCTTTCTATCGTTTCAAAGAACACTCACTTCTCCCTCTGCATCTAGCATTTTTATTCAAACCACCTGGTTTTTAGAAATAGGCAAAAAAAAGCCTGAACTCTCCTTCTTAGGTTTGGTTTAGTCTGGCTTTTTCCTCCTTAGAATAATTATCTTAAGTGTTGCCTTCAAAATACCTTTTTCAGCAAAACATCTGAGTTTTCCAACCTGGAAGAGTGGTATAAGAAAGCATTTTCATATAAAACCCTTGTTGGTGACAGTATTTGGTGGCACCTAGTCAGTTAATGTGAGTGAATAGGCCATTTTTAAAAAACCTGTTTAAAGTCTGCATTATCTCAACTGCATTTCTGAATGCAAAGGGACATGGAAGTGATGCAGGCACAGAGCTTGAATTGGACAAGAAAATTATATTAAGAGAAAATTGTATTGCTTTCTGTTTTCAGTAGTACATAATAGGTATTTGGGGTCACATAATCACAGAATATGCTGACTTGGAAGGGACCCATGGGGTTCAAATCCAGCTCCTGACTCCGCACATGGCAACCTTAAAGTTGCACCTTATGTCTAAGAGTGTTGTCCAAACACTCCTTGAAAACAGACGGCTTTCGAGCCTTGACCACTACTCAGGGGACCTTGTTGCAGTGCTTGACCACCCCTCTCAGTGAAGAACTTTGTCATAATACCCTATCTGAACTTCCCCTGGCACAGCTTTGAGCCATTCCTTTGTGTCCTGTCACTGGACATCATAGAAAAGAGATAAACACCTCCCTCACTGCTTCCCTTTATGAGGAAGGTGTAGGCAGCAAAGAGGTCACCACTCAGTCTCCTCATCTCTACGCTGAACCAACCTAATGTCCTCTAGAAATGAGGGTCAGATTCATGTGTACTGTAACTCTATTAATTTCAAAAATTTACAACAAGGATGCGTTTTGCCTTCATATTTAGTATTTCACTAACTAAAAAACAATGAAAAATTAAGTTTTTTTCCAATTAAATGGATGAATAATATTAATACCATTAAAGAAATTTGCATTTATATAGCAGGTCTCATTGACAAAGGATCTCAAAGCAATGTGCTGATAGCCACATAAATTTCTACTTAAGAATTCTTTTTCTGGTTATTTCTGCTTTTATGTGTGTCTTGTTAATCACCAAAACTTCAGGCTACAGTACATTAATTGTGACATACTCCGATCTTCAGCCTTACAAATTATGAACTGAATTTGTAACCACCTACAGCTAGCTGAATCCTTGCTCAAATGGGTAATCCCACTGAATTCAGTGAAGCTATAATGGTTCAGTAGTGTTTTTCAAGATAGTAGAGCTTAGATCTGTGAATGCCTGAGACAATTCCATCCTTTAAACTTAGTAAACCAGAATGTAAACACCAGGATAGTATTAGTTCATTTTTCATCTGGAACCTAACAGAAAAATCCTGAAAAGGGGAAGATTCTTCTCAGAAACATGTGTCAGTCTTCATGCTCCATTATTTGTTATTGGGCAGTGCTGGGGGGTGGCAGAATTGGTGTTTCTGACTTGGTGCACAGAGACATGAATTATTTTACAGACTCTCTTGTCCTCAAACAAGGACCCAAAATCTGCTGTAAACTGTTATTGCAAAGTATCTTGTAATGCAACTTTTTACTTGCAATTTCTAGGTTGCAGATGTAGATGGTGAAGGAGTTACAGCTTAATTTGCTTTTGTGAAAGTTTCTCTTCAAGATTTCTGCGCGGATCTAAAGCATGAGAGAGGCAGTTCCAGCAGGAATATATGGATAAACAAGAGCCTTCTTTGTTCCCCATCAGCTAGAAAAACTCTTGTCAAAGAGAAGTGCTAAAATCTAAATGGTGTGGAAAAATTGTCAGTAGCTCATTAGAACGGAAGCACAAAATGTTACTTCTGGCTTTCAATAACAGTCTTTTAAAACCAAAATCCAAATTTAACTTTGCACTTGAAGCATTCTGCATGTTTTAATCTCTGTGAAGTTTTTCAGTGTGTTCAAAAGAAACATGAGTACCTCACCAGAAAGGCACTGTAAGCAGGAAAGAACCAGAAGTTTTTACACCATCAAGGGCTATTACTGTCACATTTCAGGGCTTTTTATCACTTTTCTCCTGGATCTATCAATTCTGCATTTTCAGAGAGCAGTTTCACTTTTGTCTCATCCCACCTACTGAAGAGCTGTTATGGAGCCCCTCATCCATATGGCCACCTTTTCAAGCAGATTGCATTCTGACTTGAGACACCCTGGTCTTCATTCTTCTGCTCTCCCTCCTGGAACCAGTTAAATCTCTTATTCACATGCCTCAGGCTTGCTGAATTCAGCAAAAAGATAGATTTTCCATCAGAGCAACTTTTTGAACATGTATTTTGCAAGAGAAATTGCATACAGTAGGAATAGATTTTACACTGATACTCTTCCAAGTGTCCTACACTGCTAATCATTGTCTGGGATGTGCCTTTGTAATGGGTACCAAATGAACTGGTGTTGCTCTGTGGAGGATCTTGTTTTGAATCAAAATCAGCAAGAGTGCTTGTTTGAGGTGTCATCTTATGTTAGACATGTGGAAATGGATGACTTTGTAATGGAGAGACTCTCTCTTCCAAACAAATAAGGAGAGCAAGGTTGGAAGAAAAGCTGGAACGGAATTAGTATATTAAGAACCTTTAAGAACTGAGGCAGTGACTACCAATACTCCTTTTACATTTGATTTTAGCTTGACATACAAATCAAAACATTAGATTCTACCCTCTTGTCTTGTTTAGACCCAGCCAGTAACTTAGCACCACAGCTGTTCACTCCCCCTTGCCTTTCCCCCTGCCCTATGGACAGGATGGGGAGGAGAATCAAAAGAATGTAAAGCCCGTGGGCTGAGATAAGAGCAGTCCAGTAACTAAAATAAGATGTAGTGATAACAGAAAGATTATCAATAATAGGAAACAACAAGAGAAAAAAGGAAAGCTCAGAAAACAGAAGTGATGCACAATTGGTCACCGCCTGCCAACTGATACCCAGCCCAACCTGTGAGCAGCTATCGGTCCCTTTCAGGTGACCCCCCCCCATTTCTATACCTGACATGATGTGGTGTGGTATGGATTACCCCTTTGGCTAGTTTGGGTCAGGTGTCCTGCGTCTGCTCCCTCCCAGCTTCTTGTGCCCCTCCTCACTGGCAGAGCATTAGAATGGAAAGTCCTTGATCAGAGTAACCATTACTTAGCAACAACTAAAACACTCGTGTGTTATCAGCGTTGTTATCAGACTAAAGCCAAAACACAGCACTGCGCCTAGGAAGGGGAAAAATAACTGTTCCAGCTGAAACGAAGGCACCTCTCCAAGAGCTACTTAGAGACACCAAACTCCTCCTTTTCTTCAGGTAAATTACTCTTTTCTTCAAGTGCTACCTCTGCAACACTTCTCTCTCCTGAGGCTGGCTGCAGAAACTGGAAGCCCCTCTATGTCTTTAATATGCAGGCAAGGTGCTGTATGAAAGCATCAAATTACCTATGCAGAGCTAAGAATGAGGTATGATTCATTCATTCTTAGTCTTTCTAGTCCTGCACAACTGCCTGATCAAGGTGATATTCAAGGAGGGCAGTTTTACAGTGTAACAGTAGGGTTTTATGCAATTTTGTTCAAACATTTTGCATTTTAATATTGATGCTAATTTTTGCAGGACAAAGAATATGCGCTTTAAAAACAGAAGCGGTGAAAACAAATCATTCACCAAGTCTCCTTCATCTGTCATAAGTAACAGAATAGTTGTCAAAGCTTCCAAGTTGGCAACAAGTTTGATTTCTGGCATCTGTACATTAAGATATATATAAGTACAGCTAATGGTTCACACTGCAGGGACCCCTGAGCTAATACTCAAAAAGTTCTCTCCAAAACTGGGAGCAAGCCTCACCGGATGGATGAGTGCCTCCATTTGATGATGCTCCTAGAATTGTAGACTAGTTAGGGTTGGAAAGGACCATAAGATCACCTAGTTTCAATGCCCCCGCCATGGGCAGGAACACCTCACCCAAGGCTCCGTCCAGCCTGGCCTTGAACACTGCCAGGGATGGAGCATTTACCACTTCTTTGGGCAATACCCGGTTAAGTATATCATTGTGTGTGAACTGTGCAGCTGTACAAAGCCTGTACTGATCATTCATAATAATTCTGATATGCTTTTATAAAACTAAAGGAGAAAAGAAGCCAGTGTTTGGATTTTGCAGGAAGTCCTCTGAAATAGCAGCCATTTGCTTTTAAAAGCATTATTTGCTTTGATTGGTTTTCTATCTGTGGAAGAGTAGATAAATAATTTGGGAATTTGATGCATGCTATTCTCATTTCTACTTCTAATTAGAAAAAGTTCATATTTACTGGATGAGAAGTATAAGGTAGGCAAGATTTAGATGTATCCACCATAGAGAAGGCCATTGAAACCATGAATCAATTTGTAGAACAGAAGTGACCTTTGGCTCAAGAAGTTTGTGAATGGCACAAGCCTGAATGCAAAATGTTCAGAGTATATTGACCTGGTAGAAGTAAACCGGATATAACTGTGGGTTATTCCTGACATGGCATATACATCTGATTTGGTACAAATTAAGGCTGGTTACCCTTGTTGAAGGATGACACTGGAATAATTATGGATCAGATCAAAGCTATTCTACAGCATCTGAATAATGGTCAAAGTTATTTTTAAGAAGGATTATTCTGTCTATAAAATCCATAAATTCTCTTTATGGTTTTGATTTTTATTTATCTCTAGTTAAAGACAGTTTCCTTCCCCCCCCCCCAATCAGTTTTGTCTTGTTGTGCTTAATGAAATCACAGTCCTTTTTTACTGCACACGTTTCAAATGTATGCATTTTCATGCTAATAGCCTGTGCAATGCTCAATAATCCATGCCAGACCTAGTACAGTTAATCTTTCCCTGTTTCTGACAGAACTAATGGTAAGAATCATTTTGCTACAGTTGAGTACAATTTCCTATCTGGGGATGTAATTATTGTCTGACAAGATATTAAGCAAATATTGAACATTGCATTGAGAATGAAGCCTTCTAAACAGTTCCTAAATTTACATAAATCATATTAATTAATGAATTTTCTGCTAACAATGCATGTGCAGCTGCGTTCAATGTAAAACTTTCCAGTCTGGTAGCATCTTGGAAAGAGCATAGTGGGAGCTCTCGAAATACAGCAAACAAATCCTCTGTCAACTGCAGCAAAGTGGATCAGAGAGCAGGAGCTCTCCCTGCCCTCATGGCCATTCCAGCCAGATATCTGGCTCTTCAGCCTGACCTGGCAGAGAGCAGGAGCATCAGGAATCTTGGAAATTATTTTAAAACCCCCAGGGATTTCAGAGTCTCTGTGATGGGATTGTAACACAGTGCCTCTTGTTTAATAGTGAGCGTAAGAGTATGATTCTCTTTGCAAGTATTTAGCACTTCTGTTGCAGTTGTATGTATGAGGACCCTGAAAGGTGCTAAGCTCCCTTCCTTCCCAGGAAGAGGCATGCAAGCCATATCAGATTAGGGAAAGCAACACAAGCAGAGCCTCTAAATATTTTGCTAGGACTTGGCTATGCAGCTCTCATTGATGCTGTGGTGTAGCCGCAGGACTATGTCCCTACAGCCCATTTTAAAATGTAGGAGCATCTAGGTAGATGATCAAAAGATAAATTGAGCAGAGAAAGTTTGCTTCTTTTTATCTGTTGTGCTGTAGCGTATAGGGAAACTTAAGAGTGAATCAAGGACTTAGAGGTTTTATTATCACAGTAGGCCAAAAGTTTCTCAAAGCTTCCATCCTCCTTACCTTTAACATCTTCCTTCATATGGTTTGTAACCTTGAAACAGCCCATAGAGTCTGAAAATGCCATCTGACCAGGGGTGAATTTACTATGTTATCATCAATAGCTGAAGCCTATTGGCCCCCAAGAACCCACAGGAGACACAGCCATGTGATGCTGTGCTGCCAGACTAGCTCTCTTCTCTTTCTGCTGAACAAAGGCTGTCTTTGGATAAAGGAGGTGCGTCTGCCCAATCCACTCTGCTCCAGTCACCCCCCGCTTCCCAGAGCCGACAGGCACTATGAGGAACATAGCAGTAGATAGATCAGAGCTTTTTTGAACTGTAAGCCTTCAGCATAAACCAGCACACTTAGGACAGATGATGCCTTTGTTCAGAGCAATTCTTTGTGCCGTAGCATGGAGCACGGCAATAATGTCTTAGGGGATTTTCACAGTTGTGTGCTCCCAACTTAGAGCTTTTGACATAGTATCTACCTGTCTCTGTCAGTAACCTTTCTTCTGGGCAGTTGTTTCTATGTGTTTGTTTGTGTTTGGGTTTTATTGGGGGTTTTGTTTGTTTTTTTTTTTCCCAATTATCACAACAACTGGTGTTTTTATTGCATGCGATCTCTTTATTCACACTCAGTCAAAGGGCTTCATCCTCCTGTCAAACAGATACATCCATTGGTTCAGTAGGAATGAAAGGTTAAATGGGTGCCTGGAAACACCTATTTAGGGTTGGAACTAGATGATCTTTTGGTCCTTTCCAACCCTAACTATTCTATGATTCTATGATGGACCCATCAAAAGCAGTGAATTGGCCTGAGCTCAGGTCATCTGAAGAGTAAGAAAAGTAGAAAAGGGGTTGCCATGACTGCATTTCAAGCTTGATATAAAGCCCAACTACTTAAAAATTATTATGAAAGGGGTATGTCAGCCAGAGCTGGTGTGAAAATTTTATGAATGTTGGAAGCAAAAGTGTTTTCTGTGATGCTTCACCAGAATTTATCTGGTACCATTTGAAGAAACATTGAAGCCTAGATGCAGCAAAACTACTTTTAAAACTTTTAAGGGACTTCATTATTAGCCTTTCAACTGCATGGTCTTCACTTCCCCTTCTCTTCTTTCCTCCATTTGCCCCGTAACTTTGATGTATCTCTTATATAAAGTCATTCTCTGCCTGATAGAAGGTTCGGAGATGAAAAATATGCCTGCCTGCTAGAAAGTTTTCTATGGGAAAGGATGAACTTCAGGATTTTCAGTTAGAAGAATGGAAAGAAGTAGTTCTGCAGAATCCCATTGCTCCAGATAGCAGAGCAGTGGTATACAGCAAAAACAAAGGTGTGCTGGTATCTGTCTCAACTGCAAAGGGGCAACAAGGGGGCTCTGGAAACAGAGTGGAAAGGTGAAAGAACTTTACAATCTATTTCTTTGAGTTAACACAGTTCATAACATTTTATTCTCACAGAGAGAGGCATTGCCATTTGTGTTTTCTGTGATTTAGAATAAGAGCTAATGATGAAATAAACTTTCTGAGGGCAAGATCTCTGGTTTTCTGCAATCTTTAATTCTGATGGTTTTAAATGACACAGTCCCACATTTAATTATTTTCTGAGGTCTCCTGGCTCATTTGGTGCAGAAAAGCAGCAGTGAATGGAGCAAGGTAGTGCTGTTGAATGCTTGCCTTTCATTGAAAAAATGGAATTGAGAAACATTTGCAGAAATCAGCGTTATTTATAATCACCTGTGGAAACCCATATTATGTATTTCTAATGAGTATGATCTATTTTTCTCTATGAGCATTTCTTTACTAGTAGTAGAACTGGCAGTTTAAAACAATTTTAAATTAAAACAGATTAAGAAATAGATAGAATAAATAGAATGTCTTGCCTACAAATGCTGATCCTGCTCCTACTCCATTTCCTAAAGCAAAAAACCTTCATAATTCATTCATGCCTGTGGAGTTGTGACTTATGGAGCTTTTACACTCATGAGAGAAACATAATACTCACCCTTCATGGGTGAAATATTCTATACAGACTTGGGATTTATTCTCTATTGGTCTCTCTTGAAATACTCATCATAAAGGTTTGACAAAAGGTTTGGTCAAGGGTTAAATTCCTTTGTAGAAATTAGAGAAGTTCATTCCAGACCACTGACAAAATTTGATCAGTTTTTCTTTCACTATTTTGGTTTATCCTGACTTTGCAGCTTTATTCCAATTTTCTTCGTGTTCAGATTGTACATGGTATGCCAAGACATTATTGTAGAGGAGTTACCTGAGGATACTGTACATAACTATTTCTAAACAAAGCTGTTACTGAGTATGGTATTTATCGGTAGACATGAATTGCAGCAGATCTCTAGGCAACCTGAGGAAGAGACTCATTAATGATATGGGACAGCGAGTAGGTGTCAGCACCTCAAGACAGATTCCACCAAGCTAAACAGTCTGCACTGTGTGGCTGACTTAAAGAATTTCAGAAAGGATTTTGAATAGACTAGTCAAGAATAGCAATTATGCGAGAAATAAAGCCAAATGAAGCAGTCAGAAATCTCATCCAGGACTTTACAAAAGTACCATAAAATGCATTTATGGGTGATGAAGTTCATTACTTTACGGCTGGATGCGCATGTATGTATTGTTCAGACCCACGCACATGTGAGCAGGGTTCCAGTATATGGCCTGTTTTCTGGTACATGGCCCAAATCCTCTGCTCTCACTAAGACCCCATTCCTGCCATCACAGTCACATGCACTGTGAAATTGCCTTCATGCATTATGTTAGGTATGCCTGTGGGTATTTTAAAGAATTAAGTCTAAGGGCAAAATACACAGAATTGTATTCACACAGGAATGTAAAGATGCAAATACACAGCTGGCAGGATTTGTGAAAGCATATAGGAGATGGGTAGTTAAAGTCTCATTAGGTACACAAAAGATCCTTAAAACTCTGGCCTGAACTGAATGACCTTGTACAAGATATGTTAGCATTTTCTTACGTTTCGAAATACCAAGGAATGATCTCAGTTCTCCTGAAACTCATGCTCTGTGTGAGTGTACTGAGATTTTCGTGAAATCTGGACAGGTCAGAATATTGATTTTCTCCCTATATTACTGAAGGCAATAGGTGCTCTTCAGGAATTAAAGTATTTGGGCAACTTCTTTTTGTGTCAGTTTATCCTTATGTAGCCCAATGTATTATTGGCATTTTCAGACAGGTATTTTGAGGCCGCCTTAATGTTCATAACACAGTCAGAGAAGCTCAGATAAAATTTGATGTACAAAAGTAAGTGTACAAGTAGGGAGACAAGTATGTTATGCTTCTTACATAAAATATGTGAGTCTGAAACATGACGTAGGCATTGTCATAATTCTGATATTGTTGAATTGAAACATTTTATTGCTTTGGAGAAAGTGGGGGGTTTTATCTGTTTTAGTTCTGTTTCTCTCTTTACTACTGACAAAAATGTATTGTGTAGTACAGCATTAGCTAATTACTTGATTACAATTTTGTTTCTTTCACAGAATCTTCCAAAAGTAATACACTTACAGTCTAAAACTTTATGTGGGTGTTATTATTAAGTTATTGTTTTATAAACAGATTGCATGGTTATGATTATTTTATTAAAATGCCAATTGTTCTTGTGTGTATGCTTGCTGGCAAGGAAATAATCAGATAATGGATACTAAGGCCACATTGTGAATTGCACACTACTCCTCGGCTATCTAACCCATAATTTTAACACAACATTTTTTCCTTCAGTAACACATACTGCAGTTATATTAAAATTATGGCTAAATTGCACAAAAATCAGAAATTCTGAAATGAGGCAGTAGGTAACACTGGTGGCAGTTCTTTCCATGCGTATGATTAAGTATTTAATATTAGGGGAGTGGTACAAAGCAAGAGGGAAGGGATGTGAAAGAATGAACTGAACTCTTGTTTTTTCTTGTCCATCATCAGCAAGTAGACTTAGTAATTTCTCTGTAGTGATATCTGTGTGGTGTCACCATTGACTGGTTAAGGTGCTACTAATGTTGTAAAGTCCTATATCTGGAGAGCTTGGAGTTTCACAGGCGGGAATGGTAGATTTGTCCAGCC
This sequence comes from Psilopsiagon aymara, assembly GCA_024733675.1. Classification (NCBI taxonomy): domain Eukaryota; kingdom Metazoa; phylum Chordata; class Aves; order Psittaciformes; family Psittacidae; genus Psilopsiagon; species Psilopsiagon aymara. The sequence goes on along the minus strand of JANRGW010031873.1, from coordinate 13,546 downwards.
TCTGGACCCTTTGTTTTCTGAAGAGACTTGCTGGGTGAATCCTTGGTCGTTTTGTAAGGGTTTGTAGCTGATTTTGATCCAGTTTGTAGGGCAGATGGCAGGTGTCTGAAGAACCACCTCATGTTCTCATGCGCAGCCTCATTGTGTACTGCAGAAAGGAGACTGTAGTTATGATTCAATATATGCCTGCATAGCAGAGAGGAAGGGATGTGCCTTGGGGAGGACGTTCTGTCTGTCTCTTTCCCTAATCCATAAGCGTACTCTATGGCATAGGTGAAATGCTTGAAGGCTGTTCTTAGTGTTCCCAGCACAACAGTTATTCAGACTGGAGTAGGAGGACAAAAATTGAAAAAGGAGGAGTAGGAAGATAAGGAAAAAAGGTGGCAAGGTAGGATATGATTCCTGAAAGTATGAAAACCACCATCAGGGTCTTTTTATTTTGTTTCCCTCACAGTTTGAAAATGTCTCTAAACTAGCATTGGAATGACTGTGTTAAAGTTTGACAGGGAGAAAGCATAAAAAATAAGGTACAGGGCAAACACTGACAGCAGCTAAGGTTGGCCTTCAACTAAGAAGCCACATTACGAAGTTAAAAAGAGGGATAAAAAAGTTAGTATCAGGTTTTTTTGGTGAATAGCTAAGAGCTTTTGTTAAGCAAAGGCATTTTGCCTCAAGGGAGCCAAGACTTAAGCAAGGGTGAAGACTGAGCAGCGTTCCTACCATCTAGGTAACAGTCAAAGCAAATTAGGGGGGTGGAAGGAGGAGTAGGGGGACAGGTTAATGAACCAGGACCGTCACTTCTGTTCTCTCTTTCTCTTATCTTTCTTTTACATCTGTTCCTATGTAAGCATGCTCTAGATAAGTTGTGCACATTGTACTACAGTCTACCATTTGACAATAGTCACATAGTCTTCCATTTTTTTAAAAAACAGAAATTAGAGAAGCCTATGGAAATAATAACATCTGAATCTTCTTTCAACCAGTCTCTGATATTTTTTTTTCCTTTAAAATGTGCATTTATTTAACTTCAGTTATTGCTGAAGGCAGGGAATGAAGAAAACATGAGCTGATGACAGCTGGTTACACTTTGGTTCACATAAAGTGCTCTTAATCCTCGCAACAGCAGCGAGAAGTATGCATTAAAGAAATGGACTGTATCGTATGCAGGACTAGTAGCTAAGATTGTAGCTGAGATTGCTCAGTACTTCCTTTTATTATAATAATAGCTTTTATTTCCCTAATTGCCTATAACTTTCCTGAAATGTAATCCTGTGGATTAGCACTTGTCATGATAAGCCTATACCTCAGCTGGAGTTACTGAGTTGGAATTTTCAACAACAATTGATCCATGTCCAAGAATAAGATTGGGGAGGAAATTTGTTCAGTGCCATTTTAAAGTTTTATGGCAGCTCCTTTTCAAAATGAGCATATACATATAAAGGAATCCAACTGAGGTTGCCCTTGTAACCTTTATTTTGGCTTTTTCCAGCTGCTGAGCATTTGACTTTCAACCTTGATGTTGTTGTCTAGTACTTCATGTTGGTCATGCCATGTAATTTCACAGTGAGTTCCTGCAAAAATACAGATATACAGAACACAAATTGCAGAGAAATAAAACCATCCAGTGCTTTTAAAGGGAACCTTGGTTTTATTTCTGCATTTCTCCTGCTTGCTTTCTAATGAATATGAATCTATTTCTTAACACATCTATCTTTGCATTAAAATCTGTTTCTTTTTGCTGTAATGTAGTGCCTATGCAACTGTTCCTGCTGTTTCTTGTCCTAGTTCTGGCTGACATCTGTATATTAGATCTTTGGGGAAAGAGTAAAATAAACTGACTGAGGCTGCTTTTAAAAATACGAAGTTACCTCTGGAAAGTGTTTTTTCTCTTCTCTTAGCACTCATGCCTGTCTCTTCCATGGGCTTGACAATCATTTTGTTTCTTTTTAAGAATGTAGTTTCCTCCATTTTTGCCATTTGAGACGGCAGTTTCTTCTGACATCTTCCCTTGGCAGTGCAAAGGGAATGGCATCCAAACATGAACTTTTCTGTTTTGTGCCAAGAATACTGGCAAGGTTTTCCAGAGCAGCCTCCTGGAAATCAGACGAGATATCGGATTAAACTACCAAAATTTCACTAGCCGTGGAAGTGTTGGTTAGTGCAACAATCTGCCTCTGCGGTAAGACTGAAGCAAGCTTTAGGTAACTATAGGATAGAAAGTATTCATCTTTTAGCAGTGCAGATAGGTCAGAGCCTAATTGCTACATCTCCTGACTATTGGTACTGTAATATATCTCTTAAAAATACTGTGCATACAGCATAGACAAACTGTATATCTAAATGTAATCATTTATGAGTCATCTTAATTCAGTCTGTTCACGGTTTGGCTGATTAGGCACTTCCTGAGCTTGTTTTCAAAGGTTACAAAATATTTATTTCATCTTCAGGTCAGACTGAGGCAGAGCTGTGTTGGCGGTGTTCAAGGCCAGGTTGGACATAGCCTTGGGTGGCATGGTTTAGTGGGAGGTGTCCCTGCCCATGGCAGGCGGGTTGGAAGTGGATGAGCTTAAGGTCCTTTCCAACCCGAACTATTCTATGATTCTGTGAACACCTAGGAGTGTATAAACGCAGAACGCACACCCCTCAGAACTTCCAAGTTCTCTGCCATTAACTTCAACCCTCTAAACTGATGTAATTTTCCTGGATAAAAGGCTGAGGTATGTTTTTTGAAAGAGCCGTATTTCCTGGTCTCCATGAGAAACTCTGGGAAAAATAGGTTTGCCTATTATTGCTTGTAATCCCTTGCCTGTTTTGCCAGTTAATGTGTTGAGGAACACAGAACACAGCAAAGTAGCTGGAGGATGTAAATCCTTGAAAGGATGAAGTTCAAGAAAGAAGTTTTCAAGTGGCTTTTAAACTCAGGTCTCCAAAACTCAGGAATAGTGAGCAATTGTCTTTCAGCCGAGCATGTGTGTATGCTGAGAATAGAAGAACCAACAGTTTCTCAGAAGAGAGAATGCAAAATGTCTCAGGAAGGCGATCACCAAGCCTCTTCCCAGAGTTTGCATGATCAGACTGTAAAGACAGCACTAGGCCTATTAAAGTCAATAAGAGCATTATCCTTGGGATTTCATCATTAGCATTTATTCCCCTCTTGAGACTTTGGTTTTATGAAGGGAGCAGTAGTGGATTTTATAGAAGGAAAATGTGCAAACATGGAGAGCTCAAGCTATGCTGCCTACAGGAGTTAGAGCAGTAATGTACTTAAAGTAACTACAGAAAGAAACAGAAGTCTAGAAGCAAAATGACATAAAAGCAGAACTGAAGAAGAGGTAATAAAATAAAGGGGTTGCAGTTCTGGATTTGGGTATGTCTTTGTCAGTCTCCTTCTTGCTAAATGCATAATTACCATCCTTACAGACTGAATTGTTAATCAAAAAGAGGCGGTGGTTTGCAGCAGCTCAGCAGTTTTTATAAATAGAGTTTTAGGTATTAAATGGCAATTAAAGGCTCTTAAAAAGTGAATTTCCAAGTGATGAACTCAGCCTCCTGAGGTCTGGAAGGAAAATAGTAAAGCTGGATTCAGCCGCAAACCGCTAACTATAAACAAGCTATTGGCAGCGTGTCTGCTTCCTAAAATACCTTACTAACACTCTGTCTTTAACTCTTCCATCATGGAACAAACTCACAAAGAGCTACAAAAAGTATTGAGAACTCTCTCTCAGCTTCTGAAACCAGCAAATTTGGAGAATGCCTTATTTTAATTGGAATATAGGTAGCAGTCTAAAACCTGGATTATTCTCTTAAATTTCATTGCTACATTTATATCCTTAAGTTTAAACTTCACTGAGCAGTCCTGACAAGTTTTGAGTCATGTTCTATTAAAAATCTAGCCTAATATGTTGCTGATAACAACAACTGACAACCAAGAAGAAGGAGGACTAGCCCTTCCGGAACAGCTAAGCCCAAATGAGGGTCCTGGATGTCCCAGAGTGACCATAGATGCTTTTATGGTGTGACATTTATGGCTTCTTAGTGCTTCTCTACTCATTTTTACAGACTGAGTGAGCGGCCGTGGCTCGTTGCAGGTCAGGACCTCTCAATTAGGGGAGCCTGTGTGACTGTCCTGTAGCATTGCAGTTGAGTCTTTTTCTCCCAGAAGCAGAGGAAAGAGGTGAAGCCATGGTTCTCTGATGGGGCAGTGATGCTCCTTGCTTGTCTCAGGTCGTGGATTCATCCCACCTTCCCTCTGTCTCAAAACTGAAGTTTGTATACTGAAAACCTCATTTTTCTGTTACCACAGAGCGCCTTGGAGTCTCATAATGTTCATCCTTTATATAATTCATGCACACATATTCACCTCTTGTTTGGAAAGCGAGAGAAATAGCATTCTGGTATTTTATTTAATTGGTGGTGATGTTAGAAAGGGCCACGTGGCCCTGCAAATAGAAGACCTCTGCTGCAGCACTGAGTCAGGAAGGGGGAGAAGGTATTTCAGTGCTCCTATACCATCACCTGCACACTTTGCAGAGGGGCTATTTTTTTTTTTTCCATTGTAGAGAAACCATATTAAAGATGGTGATTTGATATGAAGGCGAGCTTTGTCCTTTAGGATGTGGATTAAGATCACTAATTTATTTCTGTGTTGGGCATTCAACAAATCTTGGAATCCCAGTGTAATGAATTAATCCTATCTGAACTCCCTGTGCTACACAGTCACTCTCCTCATCCCTGTAGAGCACACCTCATTTAAATTTCATCTATTTTCTTCTTGCTGCACACTTTCATTATCTTACTCTTTATCTGCCCTGAAGTGTGAAATGGTGATAGCTTTGCTTATATAGCTCCATTCATTTTCAAAGCATTTTGCAAACATTAACTAATTAATGGAGAAGGCAGAATATCAAACAGTGATTTTTTTTTTTCCAGTCTATTGGTGAACCAATATAGACATAATATGGTTTGTTCACTACCTGAGAAGTTCAGAGGTGGGCTCTCATTTAAAGTGCTGACCGATTTGATTGTCACTGATGATGACAGGGAGAAAAACAATCAATTTGTTTCTCCTACATGAGGCACTTTTTTTTTCAGTTGAATTTGTGCTTCAATCCTCCATTTAAAATCAGTTCTCTTGAATGGGGTGCCAGAAGCACAATGTACTGATTTTCACAGAAATGAAGAAATTAGGATCTACGCAGTTATTTCCAAATCATCAAAATCTATGGATTTGACATTTCAGCTGAAAAAATAATTTCATACAATTTGGAAAGCCACTTTTGTGCAACTTCATGCTCTACAAAAAGATCCATTTGGATACAGAACTGTGACGCTTTGTGCAAACATCTCACATATGGGTTAATAATGATGGTTCAGTTTGGGGTTTTCCATCCTTGTTTTCATTGACCACCTACCATCATTTTCTGCTGAGAAGAAACTGGCAATTTACAGCCAAAGTTAGAGATACATGATCCAAGTGAACTAAACTGGGGATGGGGGGGAACTATCAGTGCTGTGATACAGGAGCAAAAGAGTGTTCTCCAGACTTCCCCTTAAAAATGTTTATTCTCTGATTAGTGGTGTAGTAAGAGGAAGACTGAAGGTTATCAAGCCGTGTTTCTTGTAGTGGATGTATGTATATGTATGTATTCAGGGAAAACTGAAGGACATGGGAGATCAGCCCTGGAATATGCAACCTTTTGTCTCCCAGAGTCACAGCATGTCTGTACTGGTTGACCAAGGCGAAACTGTGCAAGGGCTGGTTAGTGGTGAAGTCTTGTTTTTAGTCTGGAGGTAATTCTACTGGAAATAAGTTTGCACCCTATTCAAATGGGTATCCAGAACAGCCACAGTCTGAACAGATCATGGAAAAGAGATGAATCATTCTGATAGTATAAAAATAGTGGGAAAGAACCACTTACTAAGTGTTTAAGAAAAACCAAACCCCAAACCACATTTGGTTGGTTTGGGGTGTGGGTTCCCATTAGTCATGACTGCTGGCAACTGTTGGTAGTGTATAAACTGCAAAAGCATGGGGGAAGTTAGCATAAATTATCACTTATTCAAGTGCAGTTACTTTCTGAAAAGCATTCTTTTCAGAAAGTGACAGTAGGTATGGGCAACGTGGGCTTCTGCTTGGGGCAGCAAATGAGTCAGAGCCCCACTACCTTCTTTACCAAACGCAGAGCACTGGAAAGCCAAGATCAGGCTTTGTGAGATGGCAAGTACTGCTAAGGAAGAGGCTTTTCCCCAGAGCAGCGGTTGCTGGTCCTTGTTCCCTCATCCTCTTCCTTAGCCATCCCAGGAAGTGTGCATTTTCAGGGACGTTCTTCCCCTTTTTCTCTTCCAGCTGTATCCCTTTTCCCTTTCGTATCCTTCCTGTGAATGGAGCAACATGGTTCTGTCCTTCATCCTCAGGGTTGCAAACCCCTATCTTTCCAATAAGATCCCAAAGGCTTGAGCCAGCTCTGGTTATTCATTCGTTGTTCTCTGTCACTCTGCTTTTAAAAAGAATCAGTCCTCCATCCAAGAACCAGGAGCCTGTACTGTGTGGTTTGGGTGACCAAATGCACAACAAAGGTCAAAGGCATGCTGATGAATCAACATTATTTAACAAATATTTGTGAATAGAGAGTATCTTTGAAGGTGGGGTTCTTGTTAACTATTCATTGTCAGTAAAAGGAGCCTGACTTATTATGGCCTGACTCTGCGTAAGCTAGGGGAAGAGCAGTCCTTGTTTTGTCTCTGCAGCCTATAGGTAGATTTCATTCTTTATGACAGTCTATCCACCATATTATCAGGAGACTGGAGCTGCAGGCAAACCCAGTCTTAGGAATAACACTTTCTACTGCCCCAGAACGGCTGTGGTAGTGAATAGAAGTTTGAAACAAGGACAAGTTTGAGTCAAAGAGATTGTTTCAAAACTTACCCAGAAAAGGCCTCTGCATTCTGTGAATCCAGACAGTGAAAGAGGAAGGAAGAGGCTTCTGTATTTAATTTGGTTCTAGATTGATTTGCAAATTGCTTGGCAAACAAGTTTATGCATATTAATTACATTTCTACTGAAAACTATTTGCAGATGCACCTGTTTTCATGGCCAAGTATAGACTGCGCTTGCAAAGCTAACGTAAATCCTTTAGTAACTGTTGACTCAACCATTTTGATAGAACACATATCGCTAGGGAAGCAGATGCTGTCACATAGTTTTTTTGTACAAGATGCAGAGTGGCTGGAGCTGGTTGTTGGTGGGGACCCCAGGACTGAAGAGGCCTGTGTGAGTGTAGGTGACAGTGGAAACATCCCATAGTAACACAACAGAGTCATTTTTTCTTGGAGTGAGGGACTAACTGAAAGACAAACATTGATAGAAGTCTGAAGTTTATGTATGCAAAGACTTGCCAGGTGTATTTGCTTGCTGCTTTACTGGGGTTTACCATGAGAACAGTGTTCCTAAATATGTCATCAGTGTTGATTCAGCTGATACTGGACTTGTTCTTTTATTGGCAAAATGGCCCATGTGTTTACCACCGAGAGGAGCTGACAGTTTGAACCATATTGGTCAAATCCTGAGCCTAGGCACAATTTAGACGATGAGTAGGACATTGTGCAGCTTCTTTTTGTTCCTCCAGGTATCTCTGAGCCATATACTTGATTTTTACTGGTATGGTATGCTTTGAGTTTTGCAAACTACTCTTAGTTTTGTTATTTAAGATAAATTTTGAAGTAAAATGCTTAAATTAATGTTCACTGTTTATTTCCGCTTCATTATTTAAAGTGTTTATTCAGTACCACAATTTAGTCTTCACTGAGCTTGTAATGCATCTTGTATAGAATTGCCAGAACTGAAATATAACATTAGCAAATCTAATGCTAAATGGTGCTTGGTAGCGGTTGAAATTACCGTTTAGATCCTGAGAGTATAAAAGCATCATGAGATCCTTTGCACTTGTATATGGGGTTTGGAATTCATATTAATGTTGATGAAATTTATGCTCAGGGATCTGGGAGAAAATATGCATCACGCAAACTGAATATCTCTTAGCTGTGCTCCCCCACAATGCCTAGTGCTGAAATGGTCCCCCCCTGTTGCAAGGCTCACTCAAGGCACAGTAATTATAGTAATTAATAGCATTGTAAAGCACTACTTATGTTTAGTAGGTGTAATTGCCAAGGATGCTTCTTTTTGAACTGCATTCTCTGGCAGGAAGCACAGGGGCTGTCAGGTATTTTTTTTCTAATTGAGAAAAATAAATCAGTTATCCAAGTCAAGAATCTTAGGAATAGTGGAGCCATAGTTCATGCTGAGTAGGGACTTGCTCCCTCAGGAGTGACACTGATTGGTTTTTAGCGTGTCTGCTTGTGAAGTGAGATACTGTTTTAACACCTGGACAAGGCTGTGACAAGCAATGGTGAAAAGCGATGTACAAAGCTCAGATTGTGCTTGCAGGGATAGCCTGTGCTTTCCAAGCATCAGTCTCTGACAAGTAAGCATCCTGTTTTCTTTGTGGCAGGCTTGTATGCTTCCTACAGAAATGCACTGCAGGAAACTGGCCATTTTTCTGCAGTTTAATGGGTAACATTGAACAAATACAAGAAGAACAAAGGAAATATCTAGGAAAGAGAAAGACTTTTGATTGAACAAATGGATTTCACCTCTGCAAATTCAGAAGCATCATGATATTCTGTAACATTTTAATGACTAAATAACACGCACAAAAAGAAGTAAAACCAGCTTTGTGAAGAATATATGAAACTATTTAAGGCAGATATCCCAAAGAGGCTTATGAGGAGAGAAGCAGTGAACTAATCTGAGAAGCACAAACCCCCCTTTCTTATGTAGTTACAAGACAGTTGATCTTGAAAGATAGGGCAGAAGATCAGGGTGCAACAAAACATGATTTAGTAAAATAGTACAGATATTAACTGAAGAAAGTAGCTGTTCAAAGGAAATTTAAAAATGAAAATGGTAGAATCCTAATCCCTAACCCTAACCCATCACAGTACTATCTCCTTCTCCTGGTGGGGCTAGTGGGTGAAAAGGTCAATATTGTTCCGTTGCACCCAAATCCAGGGTGCAAAGCAGCAAAATGCGCCCTAACATTACTTGACATTTGAAGTCTGTTGTCTATAGCAGAGTACTGATAGCATTAGTGCTCATTTTTGCAGGTACTGAAGACTAGGCCTTCAGCATGGAGTCAAAGCAGCAGAACCTGACTGGCTCTCAAGAAGGCAGCTCTGTCTGAACTGGCTGAAGACTCAACCTTAAGCAGGTAGGTTTAGTTAAGAACTGAATTATTAAATTAACCATATAAGACATAAAGAGATTAACACCACACAGATTTTATACCAGAGAAACTCATCGGACTTCAAACAAGACTCCTAGTTTTCACATGAATGTAACTAGTTAAAAAGAGAAACTATTGTATGGTAGAGAAGAGACCAGACTGCAGAGCACAGCTAATCATACAGACTGGTTTAAACTTGAAAAGCTTAAGGGGAGAGTGCAGAGCAGTCTGAGAAACCACAAAAGTCACAGTGAATGGGCAACACTCTGGGTAATAGGTGTTTACTGGCTTTGATTTCCTCCTGAAACAAACAGGTTAAACACAAAGAATGTGCAAGTCTGTCTTGAGCAGGTGGGTTGAGCTGTAGCGTGGGACAGAAGAGAAATCCAGGTGCTGGTGCTACGAGAAAAGCCAGCCTTCGCTAGCTGCGGGTCTGTGTGGAAGCAGTGATTTGCTACATGTTGCTCTGCTGAGGACAGCTGTCAGATTACAGGGGCTGACTGTTGCAAATGAAGTCATTGGATCTGTTCAATCTAGTCACCTCTGACGCTGTTCTCTGCAGGTTTTATCAAACATTCATTGGCACAGTGGTATATATATTCAGCTGTGCTGGAGAGAACCAGCAGCCCATTCAGAGTCTTTAGTCTCAGTGTGCGCTTTGTCTGAAGTTACTTTATTTCGTTGCTTGTTTTGGGGTGGGTTTGGTATTGGGGATTTGTGTGTGTGATTGTTGCTCCTCAGAGGACAAAATCTCTCTCAGCTAATGCAGGTGTTAATATGTGGAAAGAGTCTGGAAATTGCCATATAGGATGACAGACTGGCATCCCTTTTGTTGTTCTGCTCTACCTCTGATTTAATATCCACCTCTCACTGGAAACCCAAACATAAATAATGAGGAGGCAAATGGCAAACCCCCTTGCGTCAATATTTCCATTTTTTGATGGTTTCTCAAGCAGGACTTTCCATGGTTGTGTTTGCAGTTCAGGTAAAGCTGTAGGAAATAATGCAAGTATGCAAGTGTGCTAGAAAGTGATGGTCAACAAATAAGGGCCCAGCATGGGTGCGTTTTAATGGGGTGTTAATTGAGAGCTGGGTTATGGTAAGCAGAGAGCTAGAAACTAGAACCATTTAAACGCTGTGCTCTCTAACACAGAGTAAGAACAAGTTCAATTCTAGCTTTTCCTACTTCAGGCTGTGTTACAGTTGTGTGGCTGGAACATTTGTAATTTATTTACGAAGAGCTATCAATCCAAGTTCAAAAAAACCAGCTGGGTAGTATATAACTGCTGAAGCAGGATTGCTCACGTATTTACCTATAGGAAATGAAGGAAGCTAGATGTTCATTCTGACCATGTGCCTTCGTTAAGCCTCCAGCTGAACTGAGAATTTGTCTAGTGCTGTGTTCCCGAATCACATCACAAAACACTCAAGTGATTTCCTAGTTTTTCTTTTTCCTCCTGAAAGTGTGGCAAAAATATACTTTCCTAATTTGAGTGTTTCAACCAAGGAGGAAGTCATATGAAAGGCTCTCAAAAGTGCTACTTTATCTCCATATTCACTATTCAAGCTTGAAAGTGAACCTTTTTTTGGCTGCTTTACAAATAAAATATTTAAAGACATGCCTTTGATTTCCTCCTTTAAATAGAAAACAGAAATAGTGTTTCTAGGAAGCTAAATCGCTTTTTACTCTGCTACTTCATTAAGCTCAGGGAGACTTGTGTCTATCTCAGCTTTCAGAATGCTGCAAGAGGTTTTAGTTTTGTAATTCCTGTTTTATTGAATCCCTTATTCCCTGCTTGGAGATGTCGTAAGGCTGAAATGTCAGTGCTACAATAGCTGGTAATATTCTTGTGCCTTTTTTTCCTGCAAAACTAGCATGCAAGTAGCTAATGGGCCTATTTTTAAAGTGCCTTTCATCTACATCTGGAACTTGAAGGGAAGCATTAGGGTTTTCTGCAGGGGGTAGTTATTTTTACCAAAGTGTAACTCTCTATCACATCTGCTCATCCGGTGACAAAACTGACCTATAGGATGTGTAGCTGTTAAATGGCTGCATGAATGGGAACTTGCCTTGTGAGCAGATGAAGGGGAATCCCTGAGTGGCAGAAAGGCAGCATCAGTATTTTACCTACACATGCTCCTGGGTGATAATACCCTGAAGCAAAATAAGCATATCAGTCTTTGCAGAATTGTTGTAACTGACCAGAGCAATTCAAAACTCCTCTGTTTATAGGAAAGCCAAGCTGCCCTTCTGCATGGCCATTAATTAGAGAGAGCATAATATGCCATGTGATGTTAGAATCAGCTGTGTCCCTTTATTCTGTCCCTGCTATGAGCAGGTCAAAAACCAACTACTTTCAGCCTGAACAAAAGTGCCACAATGTCACTTAACAGGCTGCATTTCATGTAAGCCCATTGCAACTGCAAGACATCCAAGACCCACAGCTCGGATGGCTACTCAGTATGGTTTGACTCTCTCCAAACCACGTCTCTCCAACGGAGCACCTGAATTTCCCTCAGCTCCACTCAGAATCGCTCAGCTGGCATTCTGCTCAGGGGCAAAGCTCCCACAAAAAACCACATAAGTTGGTGATCTAGTATCTTGATAACACATGGTCTGGGGACCTTTATTTTCAGTGTGGATGAAATCTTTTGCATTACAGAGAAATGTAATGTGCTCAGTACACATTTCTCTAAGTGCTTATGCAACTTAATAGAATAATAAAAAATATTCTTATTTATAACAATTTTTGACCTGCCTGCAGAGTTCTCTTGCGAAAAAGAGAACTCTGTTCTCTCTGTTAACTTTTCCCTGTTAAATTTTACCAGGTAGTTTCAAGAACTCATTTTGAGGTTACTATTTTCTACAAGCATTGGTGGCTCTTTTTAGTAATCACAAAGGTAAGGATCAAGAAACATAAGAATATGGGTAGTTATGCCATCAGGACAAAAGCCAGGCAAAATGAGGAATGGTTCATATGTTTTTTTCTCTCTTGCATTACTCCTGCAGCTGATTCCTCTAAACCTTACCCTGCATTCTACCTCTGATCACAGGTGCATCCAAATCTATTCTGGTGTTAAAGAGCTCGTGTGGAAGCAAATGAAATTCATTTCTCTAAATAGTCCATAGCTTACACTGTTTAAACAGACAGCTTTCTTTTTATGTACCTTTTGTAATCTGAAATTTCAGTATTAAAAGTCAGGGAACCTCAAGGTTCAACATAATACAGAACAATTACAGATATTCTGTACATTGAACTTTTCACCTCCATTTTGAAGAAAATCCATTAACATTTCACCTACAACATGCAGAAACCTGGCATGCCAAGATCTGCTCTGGGGAAGGAAGGGATGGCCAATAATAGATTTCACCTTTCAAAAATATGGGGGAAAAAATCCATGAAACACGGTAAAATAATAATTACACGGAAGTGGTGTGCAAATGATAATGTCTGATTGAATACTTTCTTTAAGTGGAGATTCTACTACTATGGTAACAGACAAAAAGCCTAATATATTCTGACTAATCAGGATTGATGTTAATTAAAGAAGAGTTCAAGATAATGACTTCTCATTACTATGTGATAGCTAGAAATAGATTGTTCTACCTCTAGGTAAAATAAGCAATTAGATAACTTCTGTTTTTAAGGACTTCTTCTTCAAAAACTCTTATCTCATTCTCTGTTCTTTTTCTGTTGTCAAAATATTAATATGTACATGTTGGATTTTTATCGCTGCTCATCTTGATGGACTTATTTTTAGTGGTTCTCAGGCTGCATTTATTCTTTCACTTTAGTGAATTCGTTTTTCCCTGTTGCTATAAGGAGAGCACATCTTATTGGTTAAAAAAATTAAACCCAGAGAACTAAGAATAAGCCCCCGGGTTATACACTGGAAAATATAGACAATATGAAATACAGACGGAGCTGAATCCTTTGCTGAAGTGGTAGAGTTTATTTTAGAAAAGATAAAAAACATTCAATTTTGTATTCCTAGTCATTTAGCTTCCCTGATAGAGTACTGGAATGCTAAAACCTGCATTTGGAAGGTGTTCCTTGTTCCTGCAGAGAGTAAAAAGCAAGATGACAAAAGGCCTCTGAAAAATCACTGGCTTTCCAATCCTTTCTTAAACCCAATATGAGTGGTGGTTTCAGTATCATCACTTACATTTCTCATTAGTGAAAAACTGTCAGACAATAAAACGGAAATAACAGTCCACTAATAACTTGCTTAAGTTACTTAGGTGAAAGAGAAAACTATCTTCA